>JAZGTJ010010888.1:522-17555 GCA_036877575.1 Botia almorhae
ACACACACTCTATTCACACACACACTTTTCATACACACTCTACTCACACACACACACACACACATACACACACTCTATTCACACACACACTTTTCATACACACTCTACTCACACACAAACACACACACTCCGTATACATACACACACTCTATTCACACACACACACACACATGCACACTTGTTTCTATGCCTAATGGGGACTTTCCATTTTACAGTGGTAGAAAAACATGTACACAAACACACACTCTAAACTTTAGGATTCAGTGCACCAAGGAAGAGCTTCATTAATCTACAGATAACCAACAAAAAATATGAGTCATGCTTACTGTAAGATCATAAAACGCCTTATTTTCAGGAATTTTATGTGTGGATTGCGACAACGATAATGTTTTGTGGCATTTTTTGTGTTATCATAAAAAGCGAATGTAATTCTGTGGTCATATAATTTAATTGTTGTGTGTATCGTTGTCAATGTTGAGCTTCTAAGATAAACAAAACTGTTTGTGTGATTTTCTCTGTTAATGCCTAAATGATGTTCTCATTAATGATCTCCTTCATTTTCTTTATTTCTTTTTGTCTTTCAAGTGCTTAAAACGTAGAACAGGAAACAGGAAGCAGAAAAACAGGAAAACAAAGGTTGGAATGTAAACAGAAACAGATCCTAGTCCATTTACAAAGCCAGGAACAGTGTGAACACAAAGAGAAGTAACTTATTTTTCACTCTGTTTACTTTTTGGTCTAATTTAGTTTGTTTAAAAGGGAATGAAAGAGAAAAAAAGGACAGAGATAACAGCTGTCAGGATTTATTAGCTACAGATTTCTCCTTCCACCCTGAATAATGTATTCAGGGGGAGATTTCTCCTTCCACCCTGTTTGCATACTGATTGATTTTAGCCTGAGAGACATTTCCAGTGAATCCAGTATTTCCAGTATTTCCAGTGCATTCAGCAACATAATAAAGCATTGAAGAGATATGAACAATCATGTGTTTTTAAATCAGATTTGTGCTCTTCTGTGAGCTGCTTGGACTCATTTTGAACTAGCAGCACGTCTTTGTCTGCTTGAGGCTGACGATGATAAACACTCAGCCTGATTCGTGGTATTGCTGTTGATTTAAGTGTTATCAAAATCAGCCCTGTCCTCCTCTCTCCTCCTCTCTCCTCCTCTGCCCACAATCTTATTAGGAGAAGGAGTGATTAAGCACATTTTTCCGGTAATAATGAAGGAGTTTCTGGTCTCTGTTTTCCACATCAGTGTTGGTGGGGAAGATGAATGGTTTCGCTACTCCCAGACGATCACACACACTCACCGTGCGGTCCCTGGGTCACTCTATATCCTCCACAGCACAAATAATGAACTCCCGTGTAACCTGTGTGATGATGGCCAGGGAACAGGCAGGTGAAATTAACTGTGGAAGTCTGTCATGGCTGTTGCAAACTGAAGAGAAGTTTTGAGCTTTGCTTTTGGGTCCAAAAGTGGCTTGTCTCCTTTTTGCCATAGTTTTTAATCTTATTGCACTGCCCTGTAACAGAACAGGTAAATATGTTAAGTTTAAAGTTTCAGTATGACACATGAGGACCGGTAATATTACCTAAAGTAGCTTAGAGGAAATGTAAACGCAAACGAGTTTACATATAGTATTGTTAACAAATAGTAAGAATATAGAGCTATAAAATAATCGTGTATGTATTAGCTCGGCAGCTGATGTGATTTTAGTGGAATGATGGCAGCTATTAAGTTCTTATTCAAATCTCAGACTTTTGTAGACTTTGGTGTCTGCACAAATTTGAACACTGTGTAAGTACAGGGAATATCTGGTCTCTCTGTCTCGCTCTCTCTGTCGCTCTCTCAGCTTCAGACATCTTCCCTTTCAAGGCAGAGAGAAAATAAGATATCATTGCATAACCAAAGAAATAACCCATCATCAAGAGAGTATTGCCACGGGTTCCATTTACTAAACCGTATAATATGATCTGAGAAAATAAATCATATTTATGTTTGCCCACCAAGATTAGATTCTCTAGTGACTTATTATATCTGATACTGAGCCAGTCAAAAGAAGATTGTTTATATGGCACGGTGCAAATGTTCATATGAATGCGCTCTGTTTCAAGTGCTTTGCAGTCTGTCTGTATGTGTGTGTGTGTGTGTGGTGCTTATAAGTCTCTTAAGATAAAAGCGTATGCTAAATGACACGTAGCACCTAGTAGGCACGCTGTGGTCCATTAGAGGGAACAGATCTGCTGTAGCTTGACAGCCCTGCTGATGGCTGGGTGAAGCTGAATACAGGAGACTGTGTGACTCACCTGCACAGTCTCCAGCTCTTGATTCATTGTTCATATTCTTCCCTGTAAACATTATACACACTGTTTGTGCCCTGTGTTCTGACCGAAGGATCGTTTACTGTTAGCGCTGTAGGTACCGAGTCACAAATTAGTTTGTGCCAAAATTGAAATTGAAAGTTTGATTGGACGCCTTTAATTTTAAAAAACAAGCGTTTCTGCTCCCTATTAAAAGTTAATCAGCCTGTTCATTTTGCTGTCCTGCCTAGACATGAATTTATGCTTTGTTGAGTTTTACTGTCTGCACTGTTTGTTCTCTACAGTCTCTGTGTCGCTGTCGGGTCAGACTTGCTCTGTATGTTACGGTTTACTCATTGGGCCCAGGGGAGGGAGGCCCCACCCATACACATCTTCTTCTGGTCTCTGTGAAGTTTAGAAGCAGCCCTTGATATGAGTTTTGTTTGATTATTGACTTGTTTTTTGTGTGCAAATGTTTGATATTCAGAAGTTTGATTTAGCTGTTTTTTTTTTGCAGATTTGAAGAGAGCATCAGGATGTTTATCCGGTTCTTGTCAGCTTTGATTTAGCTAAATCAATTTAGCCTGACGGAGACGTCTTTAGCCAGCCCCCAGAGATTACATTGTTGTCTGTGTATTTGTATGGCCCACAATGCTTTGTTTGTGTTTGTCATCTACAAAAACAGTCAGAGTAAATATTCACCCTTTAATCTTTCCCTCATTTCATGTACAAAATCTGCCCCAAAAGTCAAGCCAGCTAACACTTTCAGGTTGTAAGAATGTTTCCTTAATGTTTCCTGTAAGTAATAAAATCCAATCCAATTTTCAAAAATCCAACATCCAATTTTATTAACATAGTATAAACATTGTTGCTTGGTTATAAGAACGTTATTCAAAACCTTTTCTATTCTGTACCATTTTTAAAATATACCACTAACAGCTTAGGAATAACACTTTTGATATACAATATACATCATTAAAAAAGTTCTACTAATGTTACTGACAGAACTTTTAGAGAACGTCAGCCAACGTTCTGCGAATGTTCCCTTTTTTCTGCGAATTGCCAGAGTTCTTTGTCACCCCGCAGTAGTGACGAGTTTGGCTGAATTACTCATAAATACGAATGAGATATGAGTGGAGCAGCTGGAGAAGCCGAGAGAAGTGATACATGGAGAGGCGATGTCAGATTGATCCCTCAAGCAAAGCATCAGCCACAGTTCTGGAGAGGATGTTGTTGCCATCCAGGGCTGTCAGACCGCATCACACCTCACAGACAGTGATGCTCATCATTCCACAGCTGACATTTCTACACTTTTTGACATTTTGCTGCCTGATTTTAAGGGTCATTTATTATCTGTCTGCAAAGGACTGTGGGTAACGTGCTTTGTTGCACCTGTTGTCAAAGTCTCTCATTTAAAAGGACGAATGAAAGATTCTTTTGGTAATTGTGTTGCCAGACAATGTTTTGCCTATGCATTCATGCCCTAGGGGAGTGAGGGAGTCAGTAATAGACAGTCACAGACACATGGGCAGTGTGCAAACAAAGACTGAGGGACGGAGAGGATTGTGTATATTCGTAAATGTGCATTTTCCAGCATTTTCTCACCAATTCGTGCTGTGTGTTTGCACTTATTCCTTTCCCATGGGAAAGGAAATTCATCAAACGAACTCTTTAGAGTTCATGCTAGGTCGGAAAATGCAGGAAATCTATTGATTTCAATTGAAATAGCAACAAGGGTTTGCAAAAACCGACGCTTTATCATGCGAATAAAACGTTTTTAAAGCACATTTACTGTTTGCTGCAGTGCACTCGGAAGCAGGCAGCTGTTGACTGATGAGAATTTGCTGTATTTCAGTCTGTTGTTTGCATGCTGTCTGAGTATCTGTTGCTCGTTCCTATTTGTAAGATTTTCTCAGCTTTCCCTGGTGTGTAGGTGCCCTAAGTATCCTAATTTTTCTTCCTAGACGATTGGGCATTTCATAGTTATAATTGTGCATTTTTAACCCTGGGTTAATGTAATCCTATTTTAATCTTGTCCCTTGCTTCACACTGCTTAAACTTAACCCTGGGTTGTTATGTTTTGATCATTCAAACTGTGCATTTGTGAACTCTGCGTTAACGGTCTTATTTGCATATTTACGATCTTAATAACTTTGATGGGACAGTACAGCAGGCAACAATCTTGTAACTTGTGTTTTTTTACCGTATACCTTTGGCAGTGTAATTTAGGGGCTTATAATAATCTGAGTTTAAAAGCAGCACTAACCTGAGTTTAAAAAAGACCAAAGGTTAATCTAGGTTTAAAATAGTGTCAATAGCTTGGAGATTAAGTGGAGAGCTAATGGAAATTTTTCTTAAGTCTTCTATTCAGATTCATTTTTAAGCCTCTGGGGTCACCGCAGTTTTCTCTGAACACGTCCTTGTCTGCCATTGGCCGAAAACTAAAGATAATTCTGGCCCAAATGGCACATCATTGGTTGAAGCAATAGTGTTGTTATTTTGGCGGGAAAGCTAAAACAAAATGGAACCACAGTGTTCGCAATTTAGAATATTAACCGACAAATGGCTGACGTTACAATGACTTCACCTGCTTTTTTGCATTTTAAGATGGGTTATTTATTTCAACACACGTCAACCTTAAATGAATCATAACTGTTACTCTAAATCTCATAAGCTATGAAGGAGCGACCTGTAAGTGCTAACATTTTCCAGGGAGGTGAGATACAAAACAGTGTTACTCACAAATAAACACCTACACATGCCGCTTGCTCCGAGAACTCACGAACACAGGAGAACATAAACACCAACGCAAAATCTACCTAAAAGATCACGTCTGCACATGGTCCAGTCCTAGATCTCTAGAATGACTAATCTTTGATTCATCTGATTGTACTACACTGATTCTTAAATATTTCTGACTCACTGTTCTTCTGGCCTTCATCCAAAACCGTTTAAACACAGGCAGATATCACTCGCTCTCTTTCTCTCTCTCTCTCTCTCTCTCCTGCGTAATCGTCAGCGTAATCTCATAGTGACATTCTGAACACGCCCCTGCTCACCAGACCCAATTACCCTCTGTGATCGTCTAATTGGCCCTTTTTGTAATGCTAATCACAGATTGTCTGTTTATATATGCGGTCTACACTTTTCTGCTAGCTTCAGTATCTGCACCAGCTGGTCAGTGCAAGCCAAGCATCACGTTCTAACATTCACTGTTTACAGCTTGATTTTACATTCTGTTCTCAGATACTTTATCACCCCCCCAGTGTAAAGAGCAATGAATAAACGTGTGTGTGTGTGTGTGTGTGTGTGTGTGTGTTTGGTGTTTGTGAATTGCTAAGATCACTCTGAGATCTGCAAATTCCCAGCCAACAAAATTTTAAGTAACAAAAATATTAAAAATGTTACTTTGAATGTTATAGTAACGTTCAAAACATCCTGTTTTTTAGACATTGTATTAACATAATTGCTTGTTAATAGGAACGTTCCTCTAACAACTTAAGTATAAAGTTTTTTTGATATATGTATATATAATATATATCATAATCTGTTTTGCTCCGGTGTGTCTAACTGAGGGAGCTACATGGGTTGTGAATATTATGGTGTATTTAAGAGTGCCATTCTTGTACTATAGACGTTATGCGAATGATTTAATCTGTGCAGAATACCGCTTGTGTTTCTGATGAAGTCATTCCTGACCCTGCAGGTTGTTATGATGGATTTTGGAGGACGCAGAGATCTCATACTGTACCGGAACTGTACAGCACCACCACATCACTATAACATAAACTCTTTAAATTGCTGACGTAGCGAGTCGAATAACAGTAACTCATTTCAAATACTATTTGAGCGCAGTTAGCTTGATTAAACATGCTGTTTAGCCAATTCGCCCCGAGGTGTTTGAGATAAACTAGACGTCATATTTCCAGCGTTCCTGAATATAAAATTTCCTTTTATTACGTCCTTCTCATCTTGGAGCTATTCCTGATGCATTTTTCCCCACAGTGCATTACGCGCCCTTCTAAGGTGACATTGTAGCATGCGATCATGCGCCTACACTTCCCCTCTCTCTCTTTACCCATCTCTCTCCCTCTCTCTTGCTCTCTCTCTCATCCACAGTAATCTATACTCCACTCATTTGTCGACACACTACATTAGACAGTGTCACACTCTGGACACTTCTGTGCCGAGATGTTCTGTGACACTTCTGTGCCGAGATGTTGCATTTAGATCGTTACTGCCAGACGGCCTTCTGGTTTTGTTGGTATTCACAACAGGTACCTGTATTTTTTTTACCTCTCGACCCTCATTCACCACATTTTCTCTTTCATCTTCCTCTCTCGTGTTTTTTTCGTCATTCCAGTCTGTCTGCTTTTTGTTTGTCTTCGCTCCAAAACAACTTATCACCTCGTTAACTTACCGGGGAAACTCCTGTCCAATGCAAGAGGGGGAAACCAGATGCTTACAGACCAGATTAAGCCCAAAATAAATCCAAACTTTGGGCTTTGAAACACTTTCCAGGATTAACGACAAAGAAGCTTCTTACTGATGTTTCATTTGGATGGTAGCTGTTTCAGGAAATGACTCACCAATAAGCGATTTTATTTGGTTACGCTTCCAATCTGGACCGTAATGGTTTGCCACTCAAAGAACTCAATAAACATTCAGCAAAACTAGGTCAGAAACACACAGCAGAGAAAGGAAGGCCTGGGGACTGGTTCAAGCACGAGCTGCATGGGAAGTGGATTTTGTGAAGCTGCTTTGAGAACAGGAAGTTCTCGGAGATGAGCTCAGTAGTGTGCGTTTAATGCTGCCGTGGTGTTTTAAATGTGAGGACGCTGTCATTTCACACTCCACTGAATCAGTGGTGTCCCACAGCGAGTGATCTTGTGATGTGATAGTCAGCATAGCAGGAGAACATTGGAGAGCAATGAGCCAAACTTCACAGGAGCTTTTAGCATTGTCACGTTCCTTCATCAGTTCCGTGATGTTTGAGAGGAGACCCACCCGTGTGTGTGTGTTTGAAGGGTTCAACCACTTTTTGTGGTCCTAATTATGTTTTTATATTAAAATAGTAATGTTTTTGATAACATATTGTAATGTTTTTAAGACAACCTGTGGTGAAAATCAAGTTTTAATGTTGTTTATATGTCTGTGGTGTTTTTCCCTTTAAACTGCAGTTTACCAGAGTCTTAGAAATGAGGTTTGAAACCCTCATTTGTTTTCTACAATACAAACATGTTATCCAATCGATCAGGTAGTTTGAACTGCTGCGATTGAGTGGAGGCGGGGTTTAATTTGCATATTCATTTATTTCTGTTTCCTTAACGAAGCAAGGGTGTAGTTACATTCAAGCATTTTATCAAGGCGTGAAAAAAATTAACATCACTTTGATGATAAAAAAATTAGTTTTAAGGGATAACATTTGTCTGTACGGGGACTTTAAGCATCGTTTAATGTAACGATAAATCACATTCATAATTTATTTTCTATTTTATTTATTTTTTTATTACAAAAAACTGCATGTTACATCCTGTGAATGAACAGTACTGATTTAGGTTAACTAGCAATTAAACCGGTTTAAGTTTTACTTTACTTTGAGTCTAGCATTTAAGCAAAGCTCTGCGCTTTAGTAAACCTGCTGAAAAAATGCAGCTTCAGCTGCTAACTGTGTTCTGGAACATGGTGGCTGATTGACCAGTGACCGTTCTTAACCAGCAGCAAGTCAAATGTCTAGCTCACAGTTTGTTTAAAATATCACTTTATTTGTTGTTGCACTGTAGATGCAGTGGAGTAGATAACAGTGAAGTAAACACATCTGTCATGGAAAGGTTTAACATTCTCGCATGAATAACTTCACATTCCCATAACTGTCTCTCTCTCCCTCCCTCTCTCTCTCTCTCTCTCTCTCTCTGTCACTCTCTCACAGGTGCTGAAGGGAAGCAAAAAGCTGTCCATGTCGGTTCGTTCTGTGGGTCGGATCCCGGGAGGTTACGTCACAAATCATGTCTACACTTGGGTGGATCCGCAGGGGCGCAGCGTGTCACCTCCTCCTGACCTGCTGGCGGAGCATCGCAGTGCCACCCTGCGCCGGTCCAACAGTCAGGGCCGCAGTCACATGCAGCTTCTGCAGGACGGCGATGAGAAGAAGGTGAATGTTTAGGTTCCCGTATTTCTGCTGTTCTTTATTGTGTTTCTATCCTGACATGAAATAATGTTGTGTGGAGCGTGACAGAATGTTCACCGGTCTACCGTCATCTCTGCTGTAAACATAAACCGTTTACAGTAACCTGTAAAGTAACTGTAAAATTCCTGTATGTATGTTGAAGTCAAATGAAGCCAAACTGGCTTATACTGGGAAATCGAACCCAACAGCTCAAATTATAAATCATCATTATAAACTTTTAGGGTTATATCTGCTATGGAATATTCTGGGTTATTTTTAGTCAACATCTGTGTTTACTGTTGATTTACTATCCGTGATGGTTGTGTTTTTCTCCGCGACTGAAACGGCACGGTTGGAGTACCTCTGATAATTAGCGTGCGTCTTCCCCCCTCGGCTACCATTAGACGTTTAACTCTTATAATAAAAGCAAACGCTAAAGAGTTTTTAAAGTGTGTAAAAGTTTGTATTGTTTACAGCTCATGGGCTTTAATTAACGCATGTCGATCTGGAGTTCTTGTGAAGTTTGAGAGCTGCTTTTGTATAGCCTGAGCGTTGTGTTATTACGGAGATGAGATTTCACTGGTGCGCAAGAGGCGTGCAGATGAAAGATTAGCCTTGTCTTTCATGAAATGCAGTGTGTGCTGTTATTTTCATAAACCGAGGCTCTCCGTCTTATCTCTGCCAGCTGATCTGATCTGACAGTGTCGGAGATCTGAGTGCTTTTGAATCGGTGCTCTTTTCTATAAGTCATCATTTGGTCACTGTCAAAAGCTCATATCTCTGTGCTAAACTCAGTGATGATCTGTGGTAGCTAATAGACAGTGAGCGTTTTAAGACAGATTTATAAGCTACAAGCGGTTATCTGCTTCTGCAAGACCGTTTGTTGTCTCACTTGAGATTTTCTGGGTAAATGTCGTTGTTTAGGAAACGTTTACTTTTGGGAGAGTGAGACGTGGTCACCATGATCAGGGCAACATTTGTACATTTGTGTTCCTCAGTCAGCAACTTTTGTTGGTCCTGGAATAACATTCTGCACTGACCCGGGATCTATTCCCAACCCTTCCTATAACCAACACACCTTACAATCAGAGAGCAAGACTCACGGACCAGCGTATGTGGTGTAGATCTAGGATGGTAACCAGTAGGTTGTTGGACAATGAACCATAAGCGGCAGTTAATGTCTTTCCAAACATCTTTCCGGAAACAGTTCTGTGTATGTGTGCGCATATGTTCGTTTTGTGCGCGCCCTCTATTAGCATTTTATAGAAATCTGTCTGGTAAATATGTGCACAGTGTGCATTCACCAAATAAAACCTGGTTTTGTGAGCCGATGCATTTCCATTCGGATCAGTACCAATTCAGAGCGATGCCGTTTATTAGCGGCAGATCCAAACCGGAGGATTAATGTTCTGCGTTAGGTGTTGTTTAATCAGACATTATTGAATATGTATGAAAGTTTAAGAGGCATTACTCGTTCTCCATCAGACCTTCTGAACGCAACATCTGCAGTCATACACGAGTGCTCCGTTATGAATTTTAAACAATATAAATGAAACATCTAAATAAATGAAAGTGGAAAAAAATCATTTTGTTTACACATTATTTTCCTACGAGCACTCAGTGTTGGTCGCACAAATGAAGTCATCAATCTCTCTCGCTGTCCTTTTAGAGCAAAGAAAGCAAATTGATTCCATTCTGCGTCCTTTTCAATGTGAAAACCTTTTCGTCTATTCGTTTGATCTTTAATTATATTCATACTGCCGCAGTCATAAGCATGCATTCTCTCTCCCTTTCTTGAATTCCATCCATCGCTATTCCTCATCGTACTTTACATGTTCTCGTCCGTGTGCCAAGATGTGTTAAATGTGATTATAGGGAGAGTTTTATGAGTCGTTCACACAGGTGTAAATCTGCCAAGGCTGTTGAAGAGCTCACTCTCTTCCGCGGGCTGGCAGGGTGTGGGTGCGAGCACGGGTGCGAGCGTGCTAGCGTTGCACACCGGCTGCGTTCCGTACTGCACAGCACAGCAAAAACGGCTCCAGGTTCACTCTGATTTACTGCATTGTTTTGCGATATATTTTGCAGGGTAATTCTGACAAATTCCTGGGTGCTGAACAGAAGTTCCAGTAAGCTTGGAAAGCACCGCTGGAAGCCTTCATTTGTGCAGCCGCCAACACGCTTTTAGACCGAACATATCAAACTATATATAAAGACCTATTCACAGCACTGACGTTTATAAATGTGTGGCATTATGAACAATGACACACAGCAAACGCTCTACAGCCCTACGCCACGCTGACCTATCAGGAAAGGCTAATGGTAACCTTTAAGCAGCTCACCGGCGGGCAGCAGGTGCTTTGATTTCCCAGAATTCTTAGGTGTTCTGGTGATCCAGTGGACGGAGTCGTCTGATTGGCTCTGCAGGGATTCTGTAAAGCATTCTAATCACAGAATTATTGTTGCTGTTCCACAGAAGGTGTTGAGGAGGTTGTTGTTTTGCTTGTTCAGCAGAATTATTTTTGATACGGGTATATGGGCTGTTAGAGTCAAGAATTATAGAGCTGCTCTCTGCTAAGAGAGACTTTAAACAACACATTTGAAGCTGGGAAATATTACGCTACTCAAATGTTTTGGGGGTTCATGGTGAGTATGTATGGGAGGGTGATGCACACCTTTAGTGTATTAAATACATAATTTGATTAAAGTGTTCATTCAACATCACACACGTCTTCCTTAGGTGAATCTGGTGCTGGATGACGGACGTTCGTTGGGGCTCATGATTCGCGG
The DNA here is from genome assembly GCA_036877575.1 of Botia almorhae. Lineage (NCBI taxonomy): Eukaryota > Metazoa > Chordata > Actinopteri > Cypriniformes > Botiidae > Botia > Botia almorhae. The sequence goes on from JAZGTJ010010888.1 coordinate 11,776, forward strand.
GGGAGCTGAATACTCTCTGGGCATCTACATCACTGGTGTGGACCGGGGCTCAGCGGCAGAGTGCGGGGGACTGAAGGTATTACTTACACCACATTTGTGTGTGTCTCTGGAGTGTGTGTGTAGTGTGTTTGTGTAGTGTGTGTGTGTGTGTGTGTGTGTCTGGTGTGTGTATGTGGGTGTGTGTCTGGAGTGTGTGTCTGGAGTGTGTGTGTGTGTGTGTCAGCAAACTCTCTGTGGTTAAGACAGTTACTGTCGCTCTTTGTGTGTGTAGGTGAGAGTGAATATGAGGTATTTAAAGACACATTAGCATTCAGTGGACAGACTGTCTTTCCTTTTTCTCACCACATAAATCAGAGACTGTGTTACTTGTTTAAAAATGTTTGTATAACCTGTCGAAACTGTCCAGCTGGTTTGAATTCTCCTACAGCTTTCCATTTTAACTGTGCCTTGACGTTTGTGTGTACAAAAGAAGAGGAAAAAAGTCCACTATGAAGCGTTCGTGAATTTCTCCAGCTTTTCTTGTGCCGAAATCACTGCATCATGGAATGATTTGCTCAGACGTACAATTCCAGTGTTTCATTCCTGCCACAGTTTAAAATAAAGTCCATTATTGTGTGATGTCAGAGAGAGTTTTCAAGCTGGCAGTTTGCGTCGGGCACAACTTTTAGATTCATGGTGGTCTTGAGGGGAGATGACATTTCAAACGGCGAGGAAAGCAGACACGCTCCACGAGGTGAGAGAGAGCTGGATGTTTTATCTTCAGGCCATTCGTCTGTTCTGAGGAGAGATGAGAGATGGCTTTCGGGCCGCTTGTTTGGCAGCAGGCTCTGTTTACAATGCCCCAGTGCTGCTGTGAGCTCCACAAACATGAAAACAGCCTCGCCTGCATTTTTCATGACACGTTTGTGATGAACAACCTCATGAACTTCCACACATGCGTCAACAGATTGAAAATGGAATCAAATGTACCTCAGTTCAAAACTGTTAACGGATGGGCTTGGTTTGAAAGTCTGATAACTAACCATAAACAGTTAAAATAGTATTGATAATATAGTTTAGTAGTATTTTAGCATTATTAGTTAATAATAATAATATCAATATAATATTAGTATTAGTAATATTTTGTCACCTTCACTGGGTATTTCCATCAAAGTACAAATCTTTTTCACATTGTATGACGGGCGCCAGGCAACGCAGCCCTAATTCAGATAGAAACATCACCACAGGAAAGATATTAGCAAACGGTTAAACGTTGAAGAGAATCTATATAATACTATATCATGATACATCTTATGATTTACACTCCTAATAGAGATAACGTTTATCCATTTGGCAGACGTTTTTATTCAAAGCGACTAACAGTGTATTTGAAGTATATTTTTGATCAGTATGTGTGTTCCCTGGGAATCAAACCCACGACATTTTGTGCTGCTAGCGCAACGCTCTACCTGTTGAGCTACAAAAACACGAGTACTAACAGAGAACATGGCTGTCAGTCTTTAAAAAAAACATAAAGGAACTTTTAAAATGTAAAACAAAATTAAATATAGCCGGCAGGTCAGATGGAATATTTTTATGGTGTCTTTTTGTTTGCAGTTAGACAGCTGTGGTCACTACGCTCACTGTTATATGAGCAGCGTATAGCCTTTAAAAACCATCCACCATCCCACAGCAAAAAAAAGCTTTTATCCAGATAGCCGATGACCTCCTGACCCCCACTGCCAAATATAGACAAACCGAAGCAGCAAAACATACCTGCTCATCTATTTCCCAACAGCTCCCAGGAGATGGATATGAGGTCAGGGGGTCTGTTGGAAAGAGTTTGCCCCCAAAATGTGCAGCCACAAACTAACCTGCAATTCAAAAAAAAAAAAACTTTGTTATTGGCCACCATTTTGTTCAACAAAAAGGAAAACCGAAGTATCCATCATTAGCTGTTACTTAACTACAAGCCAAAGCTAATGTTGTGTTCCGTTTGACTTCCTGTTTGGAAGGTGACATCACCAAGAGGTGTAAACGTTGATATTTGGGTGGTCTGATCGAGTTACTGAGTAGTTACTGAGAAATTACTTCTCCTTTTGTAGCTTTTTGTAGCCAAGAGTAAAAAATGGACTAAACAATCCAACTAAATGGAGTGTAAACAAAACAGACTGAAAATCACTGATGTCGCACATCAGGTACGAGCGGCGATTTTTCCACGCTGCCTCAGAGCAGTGTGCTTATCACACACTCAGCACGGTGGTGATGGATGAACTCATTCCGTTTCTAAAACCATTATGACCACATTAACATTTTCACCCACGAGCAAAACAGCCAGTACTTTACAAACATCTGCTGGTTTTCTTTATCTCAAACCCTGAAGTTTAGGACGTCTGGAGCAGTTAGAAGTCAGATTCAGCTCAGAGTTTTAATTGGATGGAATAAAGAGGCTGTTCGTTGAAAACTATGACTCGCTCGTCGGAATGTAAAGCCTCCAGTGAGCCAAGAGTTAATCAGTGTGAATTCATTGAAGCCTCTGCCTGTATCTCTGTTTTGGTCTTCCTGGTATTTACTGGTAACGTGATTTTGTGTGGTAATAGTTTCCTCTGGGTTTTTACTCTCGCTCTGGACTTGAGCTGGTCTTCTGTAGCATCACTGAAGGGAGAATGAGCAGTACAATTAGGACTCTTCATGGCTGCCGGATGGTGAAACACTTTAACTGGAGTGTTGATTACTGATACGCAGAATTAAAAATAAACAGCTCATCCTCTTTTTCTTTCTGTCTGTCTGTCTGTCTTTCTTCTGTCTGTCTTCCATGACCTTCCTTTAAAATATTCACAGCCCCTCAATCATATGAAATGACGCTTCATATCACTAGTGTTAATTACGCTGAAAAACTGCTTGTATTTCTGTGATTTGCAATTAGATGAAACATGATTTCTCAGTCTTAATAATATTTTACAGCAGATGCGTTTGTAATTTGGAGCTGTCATGATCTTTATCGCTCATATTGAGTGCCGGGACCTTCCTTATATTCGGCTGTCCGCTGTGTCAAATAGAGCCAATTTACTTCAGCCCTTCAGACCAAAGTCATTCGCTGTGAAAACTTTCACTCGCTAGAGTCAGACGTGCTCCTGCGATTTTTAAAAATTGGAAAATTTTCAGCTCTTCTTCCTTCCTGATCAGAAGGCACAGCCATCTCCACGGACTGACGTCTCTCACGAGAGGAAGCTGTTTATCATCCGAAAAATCCCTCCAGACTTATGAAAGGCTGTTAGACTCTGAACGTGACGCTTCTGCTCGTTTGTAATCCGTTTTGGGACGGTCACGCCTCTGTGTGACTGACAAATACAGTACGTTTACTGCAGCCTTGGTGGAAGAGTCTGTACTTAAGTCTGTCTGTATGGCTGCTCCTGTCACTGTGAGTCAGTGTCACTTAAACTTTGAGTACTCTGCTGTAGCCATAAGTCTTAAACGCTCATTAAGTACAATGATCAATGAACGGACGGACAAATGGGCCAAAACGCACGATGTCCATACTCAGAGCACGACCGTTTATCAGACAGAATGAGAAAACCAAAGACGGAGAAGGGGATGATGATTAAAAGAGGGAGAAAGGATTGATGAAAGGATAGAATTAAAGAAGACAAAGGCGTGACATTTCCTGTGAAGTCTGAACTCAAGTGAATTATCTGAGCTATCATTAAACACCACAACAAAAACAAACCTGACCTAACTCACTGACCTTCAAAAGTAAACATATATTGTGAGACAATACATTGTACAAGTGAAAGTATATTATATTATAGCAGATATTGACCAGTGGCCAGGGCTCTCACCAGCATGGAATAAACTTCCTGTCACATGACATTTTCAGCTCAGGTGATTGGCTTGTAGTATATCTAGTATAAATGCAGTAGGATATTTATTTAGTGAAGTTATGTGCAGGCCAAGTATGGTGACCCTAATCCTATGCATTTAACCCATCCGGTTAGGGACCCTAACCAGCAACCTTCTGGTTACAAGACTCCCAGAAGACTTACAGAACTTCTAAACTTCTTTGAGAAATGAAGAATTATTTTTGCACATCTTCTGCCTTTGAAACAATGTCAATGAGCTCCATTCCGTGTACATTTAGCTGCTGTTCCGGGTTACTATCCAGATATGAGTGCTGATCTGGGAAAACCAGGCAGCCAAGTCAATTTCTCATGTCTGTTCTGCTTCATCTTTGTCCTTCTCCATTGCTGTAGAGAGGAAATGTCAATGATGTCGTCATTTGGGCTGAACTTCTCCCAAATGCCAAGTGTCTCTCTCTCGCTCTCTCTGCTTTCTCTCTCTTTCTCTGCCCAGCAAACAGGGAACATTCTCAGAACATTGGCTAATGTCCTCTAAACATTCTCTTAAGTTATCAAAAACAATCTTGCAGTAACGTTAGTAGAACATTATTCTTAAGTTGTTCATGGAATGTTATAAAAAGAATTGTTCGTCTGTGTTGAAAGTTAACTTTCAAAATACATTTTTATTACTTAATGGAAACGCTAGGGAAACATTCTTACAACCTAGTTTTTAAGCTGTAGATTTTATTGATTACATTTACATTCCTTATCATCTGCTTAATTAATTTTCACTGGTTATTTCATATAATCAGCAAATAGTGACTGTACGTTTTAAAGGCCAAATTATGCTGTTTGAAGTGCTCAATCTAATCTAATCTAGATTAATATGCAGGACAATTAGACCTGCTCTGTACATCTTCACATCTTTAAGTATTCATGGTATGTGATTGCCTTTCTAATACTAGGCTGAATAATTCTAGAACTAAACTGAACTTCCTGTCAGAACGACATCTTCCAAAACACTCCAGGATGTGTTTTCATTCTGGAGAAAAGACGGATGTGAATATTCATTTGTTTTTCTAGACGAACGAAAGTCATGGTTTGGAATATCATGAGGGTGATTAAAAAAAAAGACAGAATTTTCTTTTTTAGATGAACTGTCCCTTCTATGAAATCTCTTATGAAATAAAACACACATGGTTTATTCCTTTCTTACAGTTATCATATATGAAATTTGACACAATGTTGAAATAGTGTTGCGTACAAGTTGTACGTGAAGAGATAATCGTGAATGAATAATCTGGCGTTGTATTAGGAAATGATTTTGAACATCTCGTGTTGGGTGGGAAAACAAAGCCATTTTATGTAACTCATTATTAATATCATGATTAGTGCAGAGCTCTTAATTACCCTCAGACGTCCTCAGAGAGGCGACTATTGATCCAGAAAGCGAGAGAGAACGAGAGAGCGAGCAATGGAGAGACAAAGGCAAAAATGAACCCCACAGTAACTTCACCAGCAGAAATATTCTGAGCCCTAATCTAATGGGATTAAAGTTCAACACATACATCTGTACAGTAATCTTTAGTGTGGACATCTGTAATGTGTATGATCAGTTTTCAGAGGATAAGACATGTCTATAGGATGACTTCATACTTTACTGACATTTTTATACATGGACAGGGCTATTACTTGTGGTTATAATATTATTTAGTTTTAAGGAAGGTAAAAGAGGCTATAATCTGTTAAAAGTGCACATTTAGGAAGGTGCCATGATTTGTCACTGGTGGGCTCAGTAAAGCTATGGGTGGGGGGCCTCACCGACCCACCAGACACAAATGACACGTATCTGAATTAAATACAAGTACTGACTGCTGAGGTCACAGAATAGTTCTGGTAATTATTTATATAACTCTGCCTCTGCTTATGCAACTGATTCCCTCTGAATACAGTTTAAGATTGACA
>JAZGTJ010010889.1:0-17553 GCA_036877575.1 Botia almorhae
AATGTCTTGTGTTACCTTTGAAGCCTGGAGAAGAGGGTGAAGGAGATGGTGCACAAGGCTTTCTGGGACTGTCTTGAATCAGAGCTGAACGATGACCCCCCTGAGTACGAATATGCCATCAAACTTCTGGAAGAGATCAGAGATGTAGGTCACACATTTACTGTGCTGCACCGATGACATGATGAAGGCAGAGAAGTTTATTGATTCGCCATTTTTCTCTCATCATCAAAGATCCTCCTGTCCTTCCTCAACCCTGGGGCTAATCGTCTGCGTACTCAGATCATGGAGGTTCTGGACATGGACCTGATTCGCCAGCAGGCCGACAACAATGCGGTTGATATCCAAGGTCTTGCTTCTTACATCATCAATACTATGGGCAAGTTCTGTGCTCCAGTCCGAGACGAGGAAATCAGGAAGCTCAAAGAGAACTCTGGTGACATTGTGACACTGTTGAAGTATGTTGTTTTCAGTCTTTATTTAATGAAGATTAGTAGGTTTGTTCTTCAAAGGTTTAGTTCGATAGTTTGCGAGGAGCTTGAGGAACATCAGTAGCATGGTGGTGTCATACAGTCATATTTGATGTTTGCGTTCACCCTAATCAAAATAACAGAATTTTGAATGGGCATTTGTGGTACACAGGGAGATCTTCAGGGTTTTGGACCTAATGAAAATGGACATGGTGAATTTCACCATCCAGAGCTTCAGGCCTGAACTTCAGAGGCAGTCGGTGGAGTATGAGAGAGCCAAATTCCAGAGCATTCTGGAAAGAACTGCCAGTGAGACTTTAAGTACCAAACATATTGCGTATATACATGAATTAACAGGTGTTTGTTGGTTCTGTACACACTGGCTCTTAACTTCACACGTGATTTTAATTATCTAGGTGCTTTGGATCACACAACTGAGTGGATCAAAGCGTCCATAGAGGAGGCCACTCGAGTCATGCCCCCAGTGGAGAAAAGTAGCAGTAAAGCCTTACCAGGGCCCATGCTGGTTCTGAATACTGCCTATATAAAACTGCTCACCTGGGATGAAAGCAAGGGCCCTCTACCTGAGGTTGATGAACACACATACAGACAGCTAAATTATAACTTAAGTTATCATGGACACAACTGTGACCTCCGAGCCAATACTTACAAACCTTCATCTGCATTTTGATTGGTGCATATTTAAGGTGCATGTGTCTTTAAGAACACTTTTATGGTTTAATAATTTTTCTTGCACTTTCAGACTGTGATGACAGATGAAGTGAGGTTACAGGAAATACAGATATCTCTTCAGCTCTGCCAAGCTGTCGCATCTGTTCTGCTGATAGTCTGCAGCTCAATAGGAGGGGCCGTGTCAGGCCTGCCGGCTCTTGTTGAGAGACTTAAAAAGATCACAGCAGTACTGCTTGAGGGAATGCATAGCACGTAGGTCCCCCCTGCGTCTATCACAAAGACTCTGCTCAGGCTAACACATGCATGCATGCATGGCCACACAAACACTGAACTCAATACCAATATGACTGTATTAGTAATACCTTCTTAATTGTCTTGGGCTACAAGATCTTTCTGTTTCCTGATTTACAGTGACTTTAACCTGACTGAATGTCTCGGAAATGTCAGTGCTCAGATCTGCTGTGAGGTCAACAAGTCTTTGGGAGAAAGAAATCTCCCTCTTCTCCCAGCAGAACTGCAGGACACTCTGAAAGGCCAGATCTGTGACATCACACAGGAGAATAACCCAATACGCAGTCTTGTTGGTAAGGAAAATGCAGGGCTTTGCCAGGCCTGTACTGTTAGTGTACAGTTAGTGTTCACAGATATCATATTTACATTTTTTTTAAACATGCCTCTGCTATTCCACAGAGGGGAGGGTTCAACAGTACTTCAGGGTGGTCCTCACCTCCACCATTTCGCACAGAGCCCCGCCTCCCGTTCCACCAGGGTTGGGCTTGATTCAACCTGAGCTCATGGCCCTGGGGGTCAGTTTTGTCAACCTCGTCAACTACAACAAAAAAGTGTACACTCCTTTCTACGTGGGTATCATGAAGACGCTGATGTTCGACACGCAAGCGCCGGGGGCCACTCCTCAAATCATACAGGGGCCACCCACCAGCCCTTTGGAGTCCAAATAAACAGAGATTGCGTGCTGTCAACGTCACCAGACATTTCTCTCATGTGAAATAATGTTAAATAAGATTTAGATTCATCTACCAAGTTGATTTACCACACAGAAAAGTGAAGAACAGTTGTCTTATGGTGCTTAAAATGGGAAATTTTGGGAGGTGCTGGGAGGGAGTTTCAGGGGTGCTGTGTTACGAAGAAAGAAAAAAGAAAGTAACTGTCTAACTGTGGTTTACTTACCAGTGTTACTGCAATACAACTGTCATCTTCACATACAGTATATTGAAAAACTTTTTAGGCAAATAAAGTTTCTATACTTGCAATTCTTAAAGACAAAGCCGAAATAGGCTAATATATTTACATAGTCAAAAGGATCATTTAAAGAAAAAATGTGTGTTACATCTGCTTTAAGATACCAGTGTGTTATGCCTGTTTTCTAATACTTTACCTAGATTCATTCAACAGAGCATATAAAAATCATTCAATACATGAAATGGTAGTTTAATTTGCTATACATTTGAAAGTATTGTATTCCAGTTGTTAACTGTATGTACTTGGAAACTCGAAGCAAAAAAATTTTGAAATTTACTTGAAATTACACAAAGAGGGAAAGACCAGAGCTCTGGATTTTTTGAGGTGGAATAGTAAAATTAAATAATATTGTTAAATTTGATTTTGTTTCAGGAAGTGTCGTTTTATATGATAGACTGCATGTTTTGCTTTTTATCCTTTAGACAAAAGTTGGGCTTTGGTATAACGTTTGTATGTCTTTGTGCTTTGGTTACAGGCATGTTTGTTTATTACTGTTGTTTATGAAAATTAAGGAAATGTCTTCATATGTTATTTTGTTAAAACTGTTGGTAGAGTTTCAACTCTTACCAAACTGCATAGATCAACAGCTCTAAGAAATAGTTTTGTTGGTGTACTTTTTTACATTCTGACAATTGTGTTTGTGCGGGAATCCATGTAAGTTGTGTTTTACCCCAGACAGACCTTCATTTTAACCAATTTTGCAATGTACTTTGTTTTACATGTGTAAAACAACAAAAATGTGCTATGTGGTGTGACAAATACTGAAAAATATAATAAAAGAATGTGCGAAAACTCATGTTGGGTCACGCTTCATTTTAAACAGCATTTGTAAACATGGCTTAGCTATAATCTGCTGATTTTGGTACACATACTATACTGCACTAAAAATTGGTTTCAGAGAATTAAAAAATACAGCCGGGGTAAATTAAGATAAACAACGGCTAATAAAAGATAAAATAAAATTCAGTTAAATAAGAATATTGACATATTTACAAATAGTACAATTTTACACGGCACTGGTTCGCACACGTACACAATCATAGATAAGATTAGACTTTTGTTTTGTAAGAGCACTACTTCCGTATTTCTGTGGTTGTTTTCGTCATATTGATGACGTATGATGCTAGTTGAAGGCTAACCCTGTCAAACTCACGGCCATTACAGCTTCTGGGACCAGCGTCACGTTTATTTCCTTTAATTTTTAACATTTCAAAGCTTTCAATCATGATGCAATTCATTGTAAGTATCTAATTACAATGTTACGTTTCGCACTTTCATTGTCATCCTGTTTTTAGACAACTTGCTAGCCCACATTGTGTAGCTTTGAACTGATGCAGTTGACTAATTCGAGTTTAATGTCAGCAAAAATAGAAACAATCGTTTAATTTAAATCAATAACAGCATAGTTTATCATATGAAAGATTATGTTCATCTGTGATTCATATGATTAGGCTGATGGGAAATGTTTTGTTTATTTAGCTTGGCTTCACTCTGGGAAACGTGGTTGGCATGTACCTGGCACAAAATTACGAGGTTAGAATCAATAACCTTTACACTATCAACATAATTTTGTATCTAAGACGTTGATACATTCACGAGTTTCACGAGACATGGTTCCCAAAATACATTTCATACATGTTGTGTCTATGTTTCTCTGTATTATACGCAATTTGCTTAATGCTTGTTATGTCAATCCGTTTTTAAGGTACCCAACATTTCGAAAAGGATCGAAGCTTTTAAAAAGGACGTGGAGGCCAAAAAGAAACCTCCAGAGTGACAATGAGTCACAAGGGGAAATATGGCTCATTAGGATTGAATTTACGGGACATTTAGAAACTAGGAAATACTCCATGTTGCTGTTTGGAAGGTATATAAAGGATGCTGATATGCACAGTATAATCCCAGTTACAGATAGTGCCTCAAATCCCCTTTTGGCTAAAAGTTAATATCTTTGCTACATTTTGTTTTGTGTTTTCTTTCTAATAAAGTGGGCACAGTTGAACCCCATAAATATATCTTTGCTGCCATCGGTTAGATAATTAAGAATATTTATAAGTAAACAGTGGATTATTTTCTCTGTTTAAAAACAGTATTTACTTGTTATCCTTTGACACAATTCTACAATTAAAGTAAGTTTAAGGGTTTCGATATTTACAGAGAAGCAATGTTTAATGCAAAGTTGTTTGGAAAAGAAAGTGCACATAGAAACCAGTTAAACCAAATGACCGAAGGACTTAACAAAAACTGCTTCTTGTTATAATTCAATAAAGGAGTGAATTGCGCAAATAAATTTGCTCTTTTTATCTTTTGTTTAGTAATCTTTTATTTGCACGTTTAATCATAGTGGAACTATTTACAAATACTCAAGTGGTTGTATTTAAAATGCCTGTATTACGTAACCTTAGTTAGACAGGCACATATTAAACTCCAGATGACTATTGCTGTTCAATTACAACACTCGTAAATTTCTCTGGTCATTCTTTTGAACGTTGGAAAAAGTTCTGCACTAAGAAATTTTGTGATAAACGAAAAGGATGTAATTGTGGCCACCAGATGGCGCATGGGCATCGGGGATGCATATACAGTTCAGTCTTTAAAATGCAACGCCTGTGTTCACTGAAATGTATGCGACAATATACTTGTAGATATATACTTACCAGTTATTTAAATAAGTGATATTCTGTATGTTAAACTGTATTAAAAACTATAAAACTAATTATATTTTTATGTTTTAGCACAGGGACTTTTAACACATTATGAACATGCAAAGAACGTTAATATCAACGTCATCGTTAAAACGTGTTTTAAATAAGCTTTTAATTTAAAGTAGTAGAATTACGTACGCGTTTAGTATAAAATTGACGCACGATTATTCGCCCAAAAGTTATTTTGCGGAAAGTTTTACCGGAAGTTGAAAGCGAGTGTTTCCGGAACACGTGTCCGCTCCTGTAACAGCTGGGCAAGCGGGTGTAAAGAGGAGTGAAAGCAAAGATGATTTCCCTCACCGACTCTCAGAGTAAGACCAGTATAAGCTGTGACACTGACAGCTTTCTATCACACAATGTTGTAAATCGGTGCGTGCATCTATAAAGCCTCGTGTCTTTATTATTTAGCCTGTCAGAATCTTTATAGGCGTATAGTGAGTCGCCTACTCGGGTGCAGCTGTCAAATTAATAGTTAATGATTTAAAGTTTCAAGGTAAACAAAACATTAAGGTGCATTTAAATAAACAAGGAATCGTCAAAAAATAAATGTTGTGCTTTTTAAATAACTAAACAGAGCTGTTGACAAATTACAGTTGAACTCAACTAAAACGTAGGCAGTTCATGCAAAAGCGGGTTCATGCAAATAAATGTTAAAAAGCTTAAATAATAATCTCATTCGCAGACATTACGTAACATTTATGCGCTATTACGTGCACCTAGTGTTAAAAAGAGATGTAGCGTCCAGATTCTATATTTCTATTTATTTCTATTTATGTAAAATCTGTCAAATGGATTAGATCGGATTTGTTTTGTCTCTCAACAGAAATAGGAATGGGGCTAACAGGGTTTGGTGTATTTTTTCTGTTCTTTGGGATGATCCTGTTTTTTGATAAAGCTCTCCTTGCTATAGGAAATGTGAGTATTTGTTTTCTTATCAAAGTGGTCAGTGAACTGGTGCTTTGGTTTAGTTTGTTATTTAGTAAGTCCACCTGGAAACGTTCTATAGTTTCCTTTGCATTACATTTAGTTTATTAAAGTACTCACAAGATGCTGCTTACAGTATGTTTATAATACAACATTCTGCATTCCATTCAACTTTACTAATAGATATATATTTTTGTCTCTGTATGTTTACTTTATCAGCCATTAGGTGTCCTCTCTTAATACTTTAACAACAACGTTTCATTTTTTGTTACATAATGTTTATGCAGTAGATTTAAAATGAATCTCACCTCTGTCTTGATCCTCGCTTTGTTTCAGATACTTTTTGTTGTCGGCCTGGCGTTCGTCATCGGGTTGGAAAGAACTTTCAGATTCTTCTTCCAGAAACACAAGATGAAAGCCACCAGCTTCTTCTTGGGAGGCGTCTTCGTGGTGTTGATCGGATGGCCCATCGTTGGAGTGATTCTGGAATTTTATGGCTTCTTTCTTTTGTTTAGGTATTTTTAAGAAATTATACGGCTATATAACTAAAAAGCAGAGATATCAGAAGTACCGCTTCACCAATATTTGAAAGCATAGTCTAAGACCAGCTAAATTGCGAATGCTAATACTGTCTTTGTTGTGTTTGTGTGAAGGGGGTTCTTTCCTGTGGTTGTTGGTTTTATTAGAAGGATCCCTGTACTTGGATATGTGCTGAATCTTCCCTTCATTAGTGGGGTAAGTTTTTCAGCAGGGTGCCAAACACACAGCACTGTATTGTTTGATATATTTTGGGATTATTTTTATATAAGGATTTTCTAAGGCTGCAGTGAATTTAACACGTGTCCCATCCGGGCCGACCCTGTTTTAATTTCTAATTCTGTTTTTGTCAAGTTGCAATAGTGACAGTTTTGTTGTGTTGAAAGTATTTTTTGCAGTAAGTTTTGTTGCATGTTAAGGCTCCGTGGTTAAAAGTCTCATTTCATATAGTTATATTATGTTTTGATTATATTTATATTTGTATGTTTTGATTGGATGTGATGGTGTACACATCACACAACATTTTCACTTCCAGTGAGGACAGACAAATTACTCGTCGAACCTGTTTGGGACACAGTGTGAATCAGTGTTCACTCACTTAAAATGCTTCTGCTTGCTTAGCAGCTTGGGGACTAATCGTTGAAAACTTTAAAATTCAAGGATGCTGTTAAGACTTTGTAAGGAAATATTTTTCCCCCACAAAGTGTCCTTTGACAAATTAACTTTTATTTAATATTTGTCAAGTGGATATCTGAAATAACATATCCACTAGTTAAAATGTACACATGCCTTTTCTGGGTAAAATTCCAACCTGTTTTCTCCCTCATGCCAGAAAACAAGTTCTTGCAAGTGTCTTTTGTCTATGAACGTGTGTTTGTTGTTCTCTTAAAGCCTTCCTAAGGCTGAGCGGACAGACAGACATCTCGGTCAGTCACTGCTAATTCTGTCTTGCATGTGAGCATGAACCTGCAGTTCTGCATATATATAGCTAGCTAGCTATATATTTATATATATATATATGTATATGCAGTTTCAAATACCATCGCTGTACTTTGTTTTTATTATCTTTAATATTTGAATTTACATTTTAGTACATGTCCTAATCCTACATTAATTCTCTTTTTTCCAGTATGTGGACAAAATGAGCGAAAGCAACAACATGGTTTAACAAAGACTGTGATTTTTCCTATTTATAATGGATTTTCTAAAGCTTGTGAAACAATGGTTATATTCCTAAAGCTTTATATTCAGTTGCGTTTCCATGGTAATGATGCCGTGTGACATCTACAACAACAGGAACCAAACTGAAAAAATAGCCACGCCCACTTCCTGTGAGACAACAAATCTACAAAGTTGTTTCATGTGGCCCAGCATTGCTGCATCCCAGAGGAACAAGTATATACTTCATAAATGCATACTTTATGAGGAAGTCAACAGAGGTTCTCGTATAAGGGACCGTTTGTTGAAAGTGTGTAAGAGTGTCTTGGTTATTACTGACTTCTGAAAGTCTGTTACAATGACTTGACTGTTATGCTGTTCTGTATGTGGTATTATTTCAATAAGGAAAAAGAGCCAGATGACAATTTTTTTGCTGTCACGTCTGTTTACAAGCACATATTTACATTTTCTTGCCAATTTAGAGGTTCAGCTGTTACTTGCAGACTAACAGACTGGCAATCAAATATGTTACCATCATTTTTTGACAAACATGTATCAGCAGTTTTATCACTGTAAGCTCTCAGCACTGGGATTGTATAATGGTTTAGTTGCCATGAACTTTTGTAAATGAAAATGTAAAAATATGCCATAAAGTCTGTGTCATTTTCATTCGTCTTTCATTGTGGGTTTGGTCTTTATTAGACAGATCGGAATGTGTTGTGGAGCAGACGCAATCTTGTATTACCCACAACGCACCACATCTGCAACATTTTCATTAAATCTAAGTATTGTTCGAAGGGTGACCAAATTACATAAAGCTTAAATTAACATTAACATTTTGTCACCATTTACTCTTTCCATACAATTAAGCCCAACGAAAATAGTCTATACAACTTGAAGGTATTTTTCCAGTGTTTTCTTCTACATAGTCCATCTAGTGATATTTTTACTCCGCCAAGATTTGCTGTTACTTTATTGCAGACACTATTTATATTTTTTCTATGTAATATACTTTCCTATCAATTGCTCAGCTCTGGAAGAACCATAAATTGCAAGTAATTTGGAGGCAGAGGACAGCAGATATATATATATAGTGTCAGCAGGGAAACCCCATCACCCCATCACCACTGCGTTCATTCATAAAAAACGATTCGTGGGTTTATTTGAGACGGTTCGCTGCTGAAGGTGTAAACATATCAATACTTTCCGCCTCCTTTTTCATTAGTTACTATTAAAAGTGCACATGGCCGGTCATTTCCCCGCATTATACACGAAAAGCATCTTACGTTACAGAATCATTCTTAGGTTATGGAGAAGTGTGTCTGTTTGTTTACATCTCTCAGGAGTAAATGTAGGATTTGTATAAATTTTAACAGGCAGGGTTAACTAATCGGTCTAAAAGGTTCGCGGTCCGGCCCCGTTGTGAATCAATGGGATTTGACCTATAGCTGAAGACTAATACATTCAACATTCCTCCACCCTTATGATTATAAATAAGGACAGCCGTCATGCTCCTCACTCTTGATTTTGCCTCGAAGACTCAACAGCTGAAAAGGACATCTGAAGCTATGAAAGTAAGCCTGCATTCACGGAATGTCGTATACTTTCACCAGCTACGATATTATTGAATTAAAAGGGAGTTTTGTCTCAGTGATTGTTAGAGGATAATTTAAAACGTTAATTTAGCGTCTTAGAGTAAAGTTTCTTAAACAGTAATGTTAGTGGTAATATTAATTTGAAATGGAACAGCTTTTACGCACGACGGAAACGAACGGTGACACTTTTACGCACAGTGCATTTCATCTTAAACGGAAAGCAGATTTTATTCCACGCGATAATCGGCTGTTTTTGCAATGCTCCTGAATGTGGGAAAAGTTATATTTGAACATGAGTTTATCTTTCCAGGGTTTGAGAACTCTTGCAGCGTACGCACTCGCGCTCCTGCTTCTGGCTACCTTTGTGTCCCATTCCTGCAGCGCGCCCAAGGTAACGCAGACGCATGCTATTAAACTCTATAAAGTTTTTAAATTAAAACGTTGAAAATGGACGTCTGCAAGTAATTAATCTACCTTTATTAAAGGGAAGCTTTCAGCGTAGGAACTGGACGCCTCAAGCAATGCTATATCTAAAAGGCACACGTATGTTACTGCTTTTAATTCTTTCAACAAATCTTCATACATAGCCGTTATGTGTATTTCTAATAACCAAACAATAACTTTTTTACCTTTCCATGTTAATAACAGAGGGACGGCGCTTCGTGGCAGAGGATACAAACGAAGGGGATTTATACGACACGATTCGCTTAGGTATGAACTGTTAATTTCACGTCACATTGTGTTGGCTATGTACGTTTATTAACACTATTAAATGCAAATGCATATAATTAGTAATACCACCAACAAAGTTGATTTGCGAACTTACAATTACATTGAACCTGTGCAAGATAACCGAACGTAAAAACTAACTTCACTAATTTCTACAAAGGTACATCAGAAAGCGTTTGTTCTGCCGCATGATCCAATAACCCACTTTATGATTGTCTCTCTCTCTCCACAGAATCTCGCAGCCAAAACACAGAAAATCTGAGTATCTCTAAAGCGGCTGCTTTTCTCTTAAATGTCCTCCAGCAAGCCAGAGATAATGGCGAGCCTTACTGAAACAAGTTAAAAGAGCTCTGACGATTCTTTAAACTGCATATTTCAATTTTTGTGAGCCATGTGGAATGTTTCAATTCAATTTTCATCTTCAGCTACAAAACAGCTACAAAACCTGTGTTTAACTCTCGTAAAACTCTCTAAAGATCTAGCGACATTCGTTACGCGCTGTTTGCAGACAATTACAGTTCCGTTATGTGGCTCTTCTGTCAAACTGTGATTGTATTGTTCCACTGATAACATGTCAAAAATTATAGCTAAGACTAATAGATTTTCCATTCCTTTTTATTTTAGGTGAAATGTGTTTTATGAACTAGTTATGATGATTGAAATCTGTGTAATGTAAATGAACTGTACAGATGTTTTGTTTTGGTATTCTCATGTTGAATCAACATTTTAATTTATTGCCATGTAAAATACAGAATGTGAGAATTTGTGCACATTTTCACAATTAAACAATTTGCACTGAAAACTGCTGTGAGAGATTCCTTAATAAAACGGGGTTGTTTACCCTTTAAGTTTACACTGAACTATTAAAATTATCTTGCAAAAATATCACAGGTGTACAGATCTCACTAATATCTCACCATTTGAAAATATATATGACATATATTTGAGTAGGGTACTCAAAGTATCTGAGTAGGGTTCAAAGGTCTCCACTACTGTAACTATTTTGCATTTTTTCAGTGTAATATGCATTTTTCAGCATGATTTGAGAAAGTTTAAATTTGTTTCCATTTACACAGTGACCCGGGATTCTTTAAATATTTCATCTTCATTTTACTTTAACTTTTTAAAAATTGGAGACGTTCAGCATTTTAACGTGATCCCACGTTTAATGTGGTCTCAGACACAGTGTTGCGAATGCTGTATGCTCAAGATTATTTTCTTCTAGTTTAAATCTGTAGGTTTGTTTTGATAAACTGTGTCATCGGTTCATCCAAAAGCCAGTTCTAGAGTCCTAGAGTAACAACTAGACCTAGTTTTAGATCTGAGGCTGAACTGTGCAAGTGTGATGAGCAGAAGGGTGCAGATCCTAATTCCCATTTTGCCCCGGTTGTTTCTTCTTACCCTCTGGCACAGCGCCCAGAGTAAAAGGTGCTTTGATGTTCTGCCTGTCTCTCTCTGCCTCCTCGTCTTCATCATATGGCTCGTCATCCTCCTCATCGCTGTGGTGAGGGGTGGAGTGGATGGAGGCCGATGGGGAAGGTGGTACTGAGGAGGGTCGAGGGTAGCGGAAACCTTGTGTCTACGGAAACAAAGACACAGTCACTCATACAGCGGGGTCAAATTCCTGTCTAATCTTACAGGATCCCTATAAAGGAAACCCTATATTCACAAATGCTCCTAATTGTGCCAGATTTTTGTCTCTCTCTCATTTTGTGTGTATGTGCGTGTTGCTCATTTGTGTAACACTTGTGTTAATCAGCAGAATGGAAGCCTTTGGGGACCACCAATGCTTGAACGAAAATTTGGGAATCTTTAAGCACAGCTAAATGTTATTCTGGCAATAAAACTCAAGCATGAACTGTGTGATGGAAAAAGTTACACAGCATGAATGATCTGCAAACTTCTGAAAGAGTGATAAGCATATGAAAGCTCTCCACTCTGTTCTCACTTTGAGATTGGAGGGGACGTTAATCTCAGTGTGTGAGTGTTAGTGGGGCTTACCGGTGGAAGGTTGAGGTGGTCCGTTTTGAATTTAGCAGGGAAGGATCGACTAAGAGCCAGATGCCTGGCGTGCATGTAGAACTGAGACAAAGACAGAACATTGTTTTTGCATTTTTTGATGAAAACACGGCATATGTTGACAAAACTTTAACTGTATTTGTGTAGCTAAGCTGGTATAGCTTGATGCTAGCAATGCCAGGGTCATGGGTTCGAGTAATCACTATGGATAAAAGTGTCTGTCAAAACCATAATACATAAATGTAAAACCATATCCTATATCATCTTATAAGATGATATCACATATCATTTATAAAAAATGAACGCAACAGCAATATAATTAAAGACACCAATGTTTAATAAACGGTTGATTAAAAATAAACATAATGCTTCAGGCAACTAATGTAGGTCATTGTCATAACTGAATGTATACTGTTTGTCATACAACAGCTCTGAATGTGGCTTTTCCAACCAGAAATGAGATTGTTATAAAACATATTAGCCAGTGCTATTAAAGTGTATTAAACTTTAACATCATATAATAAACAATATATTATTATTATTAATATTATATAGTAGTAAAGTTTGATGCACTTTAATATCACTAGCTAATATGGAAAATATAATAATAATAATTATTATTAGATTATTATTAGATTATTCATAAGCACTTTTATGTTTATAATGTTCTGTTTACACAGGACGAGATGCTTTAATATGAGGCCACTCACACGTCCAAGATATCTCCAGTCTAACAGATCAGAGAGTCTCTCAGTGCGGTTGCGCTGGATTATCCTCTGCCGTCGTGACTGCTGGCAGAATGAAAACATGAACTGAGTCAGCTGGTTACACGACTCATCTGCAGAACGGAACCGTCGGTCCACAATGTAGATCCCTACAACAGATGACAGTGATGTGACTTTGTATATTTGTATATGTGTGTGTAATACACACACACACACACGTGTGTGTACAAATACACCTAAATAAGTGTAAAAGAACACATTAAGATTACAAACTAGCTCTTGCCAACTAGTTTAGATAGATGGTCAGTCAGTCACTCACTAACCGTACGCAGATGGGTCAGTGATGTGTTCTTCCATGAAACAGCCAAATCCAGACAGGTTTGTTGTGACGCTGGGAATTCCCATAACAGTACACTCACCTAATCACATCACAGGTTATAACCAGGAGCAATTAAATGCATGTTTACCAAAAATAACAATATGTAAGCAAACACAGAAACAAAGTGTGTACAGTGTCAAATGCAAATGAATATGTTTGGTGACATATTGGCACATAATAGGATTACAGGATCTAACTGTGCATGTTTATTGATTTGAAGACAAATGTTACTGACATAGATGTGAGAAGTAATAAAATGTGCATTTGTGCACAGATTTGGCTATTCTGTGAGGGTATATCTTCAAATAAAGCTTCAAAGGTTTGCGTGTATGTTCATTCTGTGAAACCTGGTGTGTAGCCCCACGGTTCGTAATAGGAAGGAAACACTCCAAGATGACAACCGCGCACAAATTCCTCGTAGTCCATGGGCAACAGAGGACTGGTGGAGGACAGGAACTCTGGGTGGAACACAATCTGACACAACAACAATTACATTTAACACCTTGTACCACCCCAGACACAGTCAATGCTACACCTGAACCAACAGCATGCTGGCTTTTTATTTCAACTGCTTTTATTCAATCCTAATGGATGTAGGTTTGAACCACTCCCATGAGGGAGATACGTTAACCACAAACCTTCACTCTGTCATTACGTCCGTTGAACAGGCCGATTCGGCGAATGTTGCTTAGGATGGGGTCCGTCGAGTCGTCCAGCATGTTGTGAGTCGTTACCGGCGGGAAAGAGTGTCTCTGCAGAAAACCAGGATTGAGCAATATTCAGAATTAAAAAATCCTCTCACTTTCAGTTCCTAACTTGGAACCTGAATTCTATTGGCCACGCCCCCCACCGGATGGTCAAATCAATTTCAATTGATCCATTTATGTTGTCTGGCGACTTTGAGAATTGTGAGAAATTGACAAAAAAATAATGGAACCTGTTATTTACAACTACACTTACAGAATGATTTCAAATTTCATTTGCATTTGAATTACAGTATTGCATTCTGTTTGCTATTTTTCAATGTTTGCTATTAATTAATAGCTAATTTTGCTATTAATAAATCTAAATGGCATTCTCAATTGAATTAGTAATGACAAATAGTGATCCATGAACAGTCTCTGAATAAAATAACAAAAGCCACAAAGTTCAGCATTGTAACGTTGAATTACTAAACAAAAACAACCCAACTCCTCTGTTTTTAATGTTTCCACCTGCATCATTATTATTGCTATTAAATTCCAGAGACTAAGTCACTTATAGGGAAAATAAAATGGGCTTTACCCTCCAAAAAAATTAGTCTCATTTTTTACACTCATTTCTTCGTTATAAACAAATACATATGCGGACGGATCAATATCCCTCCTTCTGTAGTTCCCTGAAATACTGATGCACAGATAAATCTAACTGGAGTGGCTGTATATTGACTGGCTGCTCATAGCATTGCCATTAAGAAGCTACTGAATAAATCTTAGCAACACATTCAATTGATCGACTGCAAACAGTCAGGAAACAGGGTTAAAAACGTCACAGGGCACTTCAACACGAGCCACCCTGCCAGCAACCCAGAAGAATGATACAGAGGACTCGACCTCAGATTTAGAGAGCTGTCCTCTGTCGATATCCACTATAACCCAAAGATGACCTTTGATTACAGTCCATTCATAAAAAGCAGATGCCGGAGAGAATGAATGAAAACCTATGAGAGCTTTTATTCATTCAGTTTAAGGTGTCTGTCGTCTGATCAAGCGACGAGAGCGAAAATTCATTTAAAGGGACAGTTCACCTAAAAATGACTCAAAACTGTGTCAATTACTCATGCAGTTTCATGTTGCTCTGAACCTGTATTTTTTGTTTTTAGTGGAACATCAGAATATTAATAGAATAATGTTCTTTATAATCATTTTGGATGAACATAAACACATTTTTACAGGTATTGCAGGGCAAAGAGAATCTTTAAATAAGATATGTGTTCCACAGAAAATAGGTAAACAATTATCAGATTTTGAAAGGCTGAGCTTTTTGTAATGTGTGGTGTAACATTTATCTGACCTGCGTTGCATAGATGGCCCTCTTCATAATTGTAAAGTCATCTCTGTCCAGAATTTTGTTCATGTCCGGGATCTCGCCCCTGTGAATACAGAATGTTACTGCTCTAGAAACATACGCAACACCTAGCACAGCCTTAAGCCTTGTCCTCTCCACGGATCACACGAGAAATGACCCAATGACATCACAGAATGTCATCAACTGTCAAGCCACTGATAACTTCCACAGGAAGTGTTGTGGCTTCTTATCAACATCTTATTAACGCTGTGAAAAAACCGTTAACACTTTAAGCACACAAAGGTTACGCAGCCACTCCAGATTACAACATCAGAGGTTCATGATCTCTCCTCATTATCATATACTGACAATGTTTAAGGTCACATGTGAATAATGAAATGTGAATAAGGGAGGATCTACGAAAAGACACCGACCTTAATAAGCTCTCGTAAAGCCTTTTGCCAAATTTCTCCTTTACTGACTGGGCTGTGTCCCTGTAGGCAGAGAAAACAAGTGAAAACAATAGCTGTTTCTGGATCAGGGCTCAACTTTTATTACCTAATTACCAACGTTAGAAAAGCTATAGGAAATTCTGATCCCGGATCAGGCCTCTTCTGTGCTAGCATCATGTTATAGTGGTCTTACAGCTTATCTCCACAAACAGATACACACCACAGCTGCTTGCGTACAGCCTGTCCCTTAAGAGACTCCACATTGAAGTTGTTGGTCTTGGCGGGCATGATGAAAAACACAACCACTGTGACATCATTCTTGTGAACCTGTCAGCCCATGTGCACACAAACACACAATTAGTAAAGAATATCTTTTCTGAAGAAAATGCGTGTGGTGATTTTCAGTGCAAATCTACCCAATAGAACTTTTAAAGTGCTGTGGGTGGTTGCCAGGGTGTTGCTATGCAGTTTTTAAGATGTTTTGTGGGGTTTTTTTGTATAGGGTTGTTCCTGTTTGGGTGTTCTGAGTAGTTGCTAGGGTATTCTGGATATGCCTAGTATTTTTTCACCTGTTTTTGTGTCAGGCAAAAAGCTGTTTAGAAAAGTAATAGCACGGCTCTCCTCAGCAAATGACAGGAAAAGAGGTATCATTGATATCCATAGCCAAACAGAGCAGGATGTATAACACAGCAAAGTTTAATTCTTATGAAAGAAAAGTAAGAAAGTAACCACTGGCACCAATGTTGTGTGATACAGAGGTGAAGGCATATACCCTTAGCAAATAATTTAATCTGGACAGAGATTCAAGGAACAGGTCTGCTCCCTTATTAGAAAACTCATATCGTCCTGCGATGAAGAAAAAAAGGGTCTTGTCCAGGTTGAAGTCCAGATGGCTGCCAATGACAAGACATTCAAAATAATAACATTGAGCAAAAACAAATGATAATTATTGTATTTAATGCATTTGAAAATGGAATGTGTTGCTCTAACCCATAGAAGTGGCCTCTGACGAACTCCTGGATCTTGGCTTTGTTTGTGGAGTGCAGGTTTTGGAACTCGTGCATGGCTGAGAACTTCCTAACATTCAGCCCGTTTGGGGTGACGACATCTGCACGACCATAAACACATACGTAAATGTGTGCATTGTGATTGGCCAGTCTTGATAGTAACCAGGTGTATTGTTAAATGCTTGGTTTTCACTGAGCAAGTAGTGGTTATTCTGAAGTGGTATTGTTTGCTTTTTTGTTTTGTTCTACAAAAACTTTAGTTTTCTTAGCAAAAACTTATTTTCAAGCAAAAATAAAAATAAAGAACCTGCCCAACCTGGTTGTCTATGGAGCATGTGATCTGCTTCCACAGCTGTGATCTGCGACACGGTGGTAAACACATGTGCACAGTGTACGGCTGCCCTCTCCAAACAGTACCGATGGTAGATCTGCCTCTCTCCTGCCTCTTGGTCTATGTTGAACTGCATCACACATGAAACAAAACAGTGACAATAAGACAAAAAGAGGTAATAGAACAAGCCACATATAAACAAAGTTTCAAATAAAAAGCATCAGGTAACAGTTTATTCCAAAAACATATTCCACCAGTTTTTACAAAACATCTGAGTGTTTCTCCTCATCAGTGGATGCAGGAAGTGTCTCTAGGGCCAACAGCAGGCAATTGTATCTACCGGACATGCAGAAGATCCTGTCAATTATCCTCCAATCAAAATCCGCGACCTTCAGGCACGATGACCTTTATGCTCTGAACACCAGGGCCAATTATTACTACACACACTCTCTCTAGCTTTAATAAAGCATCAACTCCAGCTTATTGTTCTGGGACTCTTTCTAAATATCAGAACAAGGTGAGGTAG
>JAZGTJ010010890.1:0-17552 GCA_036877575.1 Botia almorhae
TACACTTGCTATAATATCGTGCATGCTCAAAGGGTTTTTTGCACGACACCGTAGCCAAGATGGACGAACGCGAAATTTCTTAATGATAGATTTGCGATGTATGAGAAGTTCGCCAAACAACACCATGATTTTAAGGCGAAGGAGGAGGAAAAGGGCCATCATTGCAGCCTGCACATATGCTTCAATTATTGTGTCCTCCATGCTTCGTGTGTTTCTTGTCATTTAACTTTACGCTTCCACACGTACTTCCCACATGACAACATTAAACCGCGGAGAAGTACCAAATTGTCGCAGTTTAATGACGTACAGAATGCAATGCCTCAGAAAATCCGATCTGCCTGTTTACATTACAGTCGCATTGGCCCATATCTGATTTACATCTGATTTTTTTCTACATATGAATGAGGCCTGAAACCGATCTCGAAATATCTGAATGCATGCGTTTTTTTCCTGTTTACACTGTCACAGAACAGATCCGATCAATGTCACATATGAGCAAAAAATCTGAATTAGGTCGCATTTAACTGACAGTGTAAACGGGGCCAAAGTGTAGCATCAATTTTACTTTAAAATTATTCTTTCTCGTGAAAGAAAACCATAACTGTATCTTACTGGTGGAGTCTAGATTTCAGGTACGTAGGAAATGCTATTTCACCTTGACAATGCTACCATGTAACCACTGAGAACCGCTGAGTATTCCTGCTTCACTGTGCCAAAATGTAAACATATCAGTGAGGTCAGTCACTGATGTTGGATCTTCATTCTAAAATTGTTTAATGGTGTTGTTCAGATCTGGGCTTTGTGCATTCCACTAAGGGCATTTTTCACCTATATGAGTAAACCATTTACTCCTAGTACAACCTAGTATTATCATGCTGAAACATGCTTTTACTGTAAATATCTTTGGAAGTAGATTACATTTGTTCTGTTAGTAAAAGATGTAGTCAGCCTGCTAATTAGAAGTGTTGTCAACACGTTTTGTGATGTAAGGTATTATAATGTAATAAAATCGCATCTTGATACTTCAACAGAAAGTAATTACACACCAAACATTTGGAGTACCACACAGGATTGTTCAATATATTAGTAAAGAAAGTATGTAAATGTAGAAAGTATGTAATAAATGTGTTTAATGTAGCAAATAACATAGAATCGATATCAGCAGCCATGAAAAGAGGGTATGACACTCCACTGCAAGGAAAGTTTCATTTTGGTTCATGAGTTTGTTTTAATGTAAACATATCCACTGCATGTATATATCATGTACATATCAAGAAATATCAAACACACATGCACAGTAAATTTGATGGAAGGAGGTCTGATATTAATTTAAGACATGACAACTATGGTGTCTCGTTAAATTTACTTGCAATACTGTTGCATCAATTAAGGCTGTCAGGTATATAAGCCATTACATCTGAGGTTGTTTTTAGGCAGCAGAGGAAAGAGAGCTGACCAGATGTGGCCCCTTTTTAGGTGAATTAGAGGCAAAACTACAGAGAGAATCAACCATTTGTAAGAAAGAGAAGTCAGTAATCTAACCCCTCTCATTTATATGCCTGTTTCCACTCCAACCCTCTGCTAACTTTGCGCCTTATGTTAAAGAAAACAACATTTGAATTCATTTCCTGCACAGGATCATACGATTCCTCATGTGTGTGCATGAGAATGACAGGCCTGATGTGGTTTGGCGGCAGTAAAGGACAGTAAAAAAGACACAAGGTGTAGTGTTGAAAATAGAGAAGGTGCCATGTCAGTAGATTGAATATATTTTTAAAAACACTGAACATGATTAAGTATCAGTGCAGTAAAGATATGTAAAAGTGCAGTAAAGACACCTCACCCAGAACTGATCACTACCTGTTTGCCACCTGGTCGCCATTCCCGTCACGCTATTTAAACCGGACACTTGTACCAGAACTTGTGAAGTCTTGTTTTGCCACGTGCAACAATTCTGAGCACTTTTAATTGTTACTGTTTTACTGTGTATTACCTGGATTGTTTCTCGTTATTGATTTCTCACCGCCTGCCTTGTGTTATTGGACTGTTTACTGCTTTTGATTGTTTGCTGCCACGTCTGTGTTTTTGATTATGATTTTGTCTTTGCCTACGCTGTGTTTGATTACTGTTGTTTACCTTGCTTGCTGACCTTGATATTAAACTGTGCTGCAGATGGATCCCAGTTTATCTGAATCGTCATCACAGAAGACTTTGCCTTCACATGATCCAGTGGCACTCCAGCAGATGTCATCCAAACTAACAGTACAGGCATCTCAGCTAGTCCGTCACCAGCATCAGCTAACACGTCTCACTACGCTTACCGAGGAGTTGGTGAAGGCAGTCCAAGGTGCGCACCTCATGCCACAGGATCCAGACTCATCTGCTAGCACACCGCTGTTGTCACTCCACCCAAGCATCTCGGGTCCGGTAAGCCCACGTCTAGCCTTCCTGGAAAAGTTTGATGGTTCACCTACAAAATGTAATGGGTTCCTGCTTCAGTGCTCTATATTCTTTAATCAACAGCCTGCTTTTAATCCTACCAATGCTATTAGAATTGCATTTGTGTGTTCCTTGCTGACTGTAAAGGCTCTAGATTGGGCCACTGTGGTGTGGAGGCTGGATGGGTCAGTGTTTCCCTCGTTTGACATATTTTTGCAACGTTTCCACAAGGTGTTTAAACACACAGCTGGAGGTAAGAGTCCAGGAGAATAACTTCTCACTCTTACTCAGGGGAAACTCACAGCCTCAGAATACGCTCTGTCGGTTTGCACATTAGCCGCACAAACAAAATGGGTAGAGGATACGCTAAAAACCCTTTTTTGCAGAGGCTTATCACCAAAACTGCAGTCAGAACTCGATTGCCAGGACGAGGGCAGAAACTTTACTGAATTCATTGAACTGACAATACAAATGGATAACCTTATTCTATCCCACAGGCCTTTCACCATGACTCACATTCAGCCAGCCGGAGGGGCTCAGCTGATGGAGCCCATGCAACTGTGCTATACACACCTTTCCCAGGAAGAACGACACCAATGCATTCAACACCATCTGTGTCTTTACTAAGGCGATGCTGGGCACCTCAAGGCAACCTGTCCTATCCATCCTAATCCTGGCCGACATTTGGTGAGTGCTACCTCTGTTCCACTAAGTTTCCATACTAGCATATCCTTACCTGTTAAATTTATCATAGCAGACCAGACCATTGAGACCTTGGCTCTTATTGACTCTGGGGCAGTGGGAAATTTCTTGTCAAACAAGATTGCTCAAAAGTATCATCTACATTTATCTTCCTTTGATTGTCCTTTAACAGTGGAGGCGCTAGACGGCCGACCCCTAGGAGACCACGGAGTTAACCAAACTAATTAAGCTGACAATTGGCATCCTCCATTCGGAGGAGATTCAATTCTATGTTATACCATCACCTCACCATTCCATATTTCTAGGTTTACCCTGGCTCAGACAACACAAACACACAATCTCCTGGAGAGATGGAGAGCTTCTTTGTTGGGAACCTTCCTGTTATCACAATTGCCTACAAACTGTCATCTCTCCAAGCCATACTTGACACCCTAAGTGTATCAGGAATATATGGAGAGGTTTAGCAAGAAGAAGGCTACTCAACTCCCTCCTCATCGCTGTATAGATAGCTTGTGCCTGGTTCTGTTTCTCGTAAGGGACGCATCTTTCCCTTGTCTCATACCCGAGTCTGAAGCCATAAAAAGGTACATTAAAGAAGAACTCCAGAAAGGCTACATTCAAATTCCCTGGCTTCGGCTGTTTTCTTTTTTTTCTTAAAAAGAAAGATGGAGGTTTGAGGCCTTGTATAGATTATTACGCTCTTAATGATATTACTGTAAAATTTTGATACCCGCTACACGTAGTGCCCGCCGCTCTGGAACAACTTAGACAAGTTAGAATCTACACCAAACTTGACCTCCGCAGTGCATATAATCTAGTTAGGATTGGAGAAGGGGATGAGTGGAAAACTGCCTTTTTCAGCACCTCAGGTCATTATGAGTATTTAGTAATGCCTTTGGGTCTAGCCAACACCCCATAGGTGTTTCAATCATTTATGAATGATGTGTTTAGAGACATGCTCAACAAGTGGGTGATTGTGTATAATGACGACATTTTAATCTATTCCAAATTCATAGACAAGCACATTCAGCATGTCAGAGCAGTACTAAAACGTCTTCTGTAGTATCCACTCTATGTAAAACAAGAGAAATGCAAAATTCATCAATCACGCACTACATTTCTAGGCTACATTAATAGGAAGGAAGGTGTGGCCATGGACGAATATAACGTAGAGGTTGTAGCCAAATGGTCGCAACCAAAAACTGTCAGGGAGTTACAGAGATTTCTAGGCCTCGCCGAACGCAACTATGATGTGGTGAACCGAGAATTACTGGCTATGAAGTTAGCCTTGGAGGAATGAAAGCACTGGCTTGAGGGAGCCACCCATCTGTTCACTATTGTAACCAATCATAAGAATCTTGAATACCTTTGTTCGGCCAATAGATTTAATCCTCGTAAGGCTGGATGGGCTTTGTTTTTTACAAGATTTTAGTTCTCAGTGACATATTGCCCCGGTTCTAAGAACACTAAGGCTGACTCACTCTCTCTGCAATCTGATGAACTCCCCACCCTCTCTAGTCAAGAACCCATTATTTCTGACACAATACTTGTGGCACCAGTTTTGTGGGACATCTCCACTGAAATTAACTCAGCCAACTGTCAGAACCCTCCCCCAGTTACCTGCCCACAAAATCGAACCTTTGTACCTGAATCTTTCCGTAGACGCCTTTTAGACTTAATCTACGAGTCTCCCAGTTCTGGTCACCCTGGGATTACTGCCACGATTAAACAATTGAGTTTCAAAACTCCATAACAGCTCCCAGCCGGTCTTCTCCAACCTCTGCAAACACCCCAATGGCCTTGGTTGCACATCACGATAGACTTTATCACCGACCTCCCCAGTTCACAAGGAAACACTACCATCCTTATTATAATTGATAGATTCTCCAATGGCTCTCGTATCATCCCTCTACCCAAGCTCCCTACATTTGAAACTGCTGAGTTGCTTTGCAATAATGTATTCCGATTCTACGGTCTCCCCGAGGACATTGTTTTTGATAGAGGCCCTCAATTTATTTCAAGAGTCCGGTCTGCTTTCTTAAAAGGTCTAGGAGTAAATGTCAGTCTCACCTCTGGTTATCACCCCCAGTCTAATGGATAAACTGAGCAATAAATCAGTCACTTGATTTCTGAGATCGTACTGCCAAAATCATCAAAAAGATTGGAGCAGATACTTAATATGGGCCGAGTACGCACAGAACTCTTTGGTGAAACCATCTACTGGACTTACCCCTTTTAAGTGTGTATTGGGTTTCCAACCTTCTCGATTTGTCTGGTCCGGTGAACCCAACGAACTTCCTTCAGTCACCGAGTGGCTTCAGAGTAGCGAGGAGTTATGGGACCGAGCCCACACGCATTTGCTGCACGCTGTCAAGAGACAAACTGCCCAGGCTAATGCTCACCGCAGATCTGGTCCAAGCTATGCTCCGGGTCAATGGGTCTGGCTGTCAACCAGGGATCTCCGTCTTCGGCTCCCATGCAGAAAACTCTGTAAAAAATGTATGTGGGCCCTTTTTTTAAATTATTAAACAAATTACACCCATTTCATTTAGCCTTAGACACCCTTCTAATTATCGCATTTCTCCCACTTTTTTTTTTACATGTCCCTTTTAAAACCCGCTGGTGGACCCGGAGGGGAGGCTGAGGAAGTGCCCAGAGGACAGACACCCCCAGTCATGGTGGATGAGGAGGCTTATATGATCAAGGAGCTTCGTGATTTCAGGCACCGGGGCAATACCCCGCAGTACCTGGTAGATTGGGAGGGGTACGGCTCAGAGGAAAGGTCTTGGGTGAATGCTGGTGATATCCTGGATCCTACCCTGACCAAATTGAGCCAGAGGCTACCACAATATTGTATATAAATGTTTAAAAATACCGACGTAATAATGTGTGTCAAGTGAATGCATGTATAACTCTAAGAATGCAATGAGCACAGCACGATCGCAAATCAAGTAGCCGAGTTGCCATCTCCATGCTTCCCTTAAGAATCACAGCTTTCCAGGAGTAATATCAACTAAGATACTGAATCATACATGCTCTACTATGTCTATAAACATTTTTTATTAGTGAGAATTAAATTCCACGACTGACTCCCCAGTGTGAGTTATTACAGCGTAAGGCAAAAGCAGGTGGCAGTAAGTGCAGAATTTAGGGTGCAAACCTTTGTTAAAAATAATAAGATGTCACTTTGTCACTTTGCTGTTGACACACTAGAAACGGAATAACAGTATCAGCAATAGTAATTCATGTGTATGTTCCCATTAGTGATGTAAACTTTTATAAAAGTACTTATGAGATCATTTGGGTGTCTGGGCAATACCTAAAGCCCACCGACAGCCCAAGTCAAATAAGCCCACCCACATATCTCTACAATGTTCTAATGTTGAGATATGGCCTATTCATTTTATTACATGGTTGCTAGGGTACCATAAATGGCTGCTAGAATGTAGCTAGACAGTTAACAGTTTAAACAAATGGACGGATGTCTCTATGATGTTCTGGTGCTGAGATATAGCAAATTCATGTTGGTTGCTAGGGTGCTTTAAATTTTTTCTAGGGCATGGCTGAACTGTTTACATGGTAATCATTAAAGATTACTTGCCAGTCAGAGTCAGAGGAAGGCCACCCACTTGTCTTTATGATGTTCTGATGCCTCTCACCTTTTTAAATGGAAGTCAATAGGGTCGTTATTAGGGTACTGTAACTGGTTGCTAGGACGTGGCTATGAAGTTAAAATGTCTCCATTTGTTGCTTCTCAGTAAGCTAAGCAATTTGAGCCCACCGTCACGTCTTTACGTCATTCCGATGCGGAGCTATCACATCACAAAAATCTGCCCCCATGTTCTGTCTATGGGATTTTTTCAATGGGGTGGTTGCTAGGGTACTGTAACTGGTTACTATGGCAAGGCTATGAAGTTGTAATGTCACTATTTGTTGCTGTTTGATAAGCCGAGCGATATAGGCTCACCCCCAAGTCTCTACTACATTCTGATGCTGAGCTATATTGTCACAAAATTTAGCCCAATGTTAAGTCTATGGAATTTTTCATCCAGTTTTTCATAGGCGCCAAAACATTGTACACCTAATCACTTATAAAAGTCATAGCACACCTCTCCTCAATTTAATTTGACCCCTCATTTATGGGTCTACGACAAACCATGTAGGACAAGTTATGTGACAAAGTTTTGTCCAGAAACAGAAGTAGATTTGATTCACAAGCACCACTAATAAGTATGCAAGAGTTTAATAGTGATAATAAAATGAAATATTGGCTACATAGTATATATGTTAAATGAAAGGGAATGAAGGGAACAACGAAGGGAACAATGAAGGAAACGTCTATAAAGGGAATTACATTTAAAATTGACTTCTCACATAAGTAGTTTTAATTTGAATACATCTAATACAGATAATGTTGAGATTGTTACAGATATTTCTCTCTTCTGCAGACCTCTACACTTGTGTCAAAAAAATTATACACATTTGATTTAATATGAGACCCCTGTCTGGATGGATGTGGGTCAAAAAGGTGCTTCATATGTATATGAAAGTGTGCAGTGGACTCTTAGAGAAGCTAAGTGAGAGGCAGAGATGAAGGCAGAGCCTGACTGGTACTGTGTTTAAAGTGGGCAGAGTCAACAGCATTTCTGAATATTAATTATACACTAGCTCCACATTTTACTGTCCAAATGCCTGCCAAGGACACACAAAAACACACACATAAGCAGTCCTCAGCCGTGCTCTGGCAGCTTGCTCATTTGTTGGACACAGGGGTAGAAATAGATGGCAAGAGTTTTGAAGACAGAATGATGAGCAGAATGTCAGAAGAATGCTTTTAACCACAGTGTAACATCTAGAGCAAAACACAAATGCAAGGAGGTAGAATCCAAATGCAGATGAAGAGCTTTATAAATCCAAAAAGGCAGGATCACACAAACACAGGACACAGGTAAGCCACATCTAACAGCAAACAAACAAAAAACGTAGGGTTACCTCAACCTATAAAAAGATTGACAACTGGCAGCTGAGGTGAGTTGCATATCAGACAATATCAGACATATAAACACTATATAACATATCAAAATTCCTGTCAGCATCTTCAAAGTCTTTAGTTTTCTAGTTTGGTGACAATCCCATAAAGGAAAATGATTCCACTAGGAAGAGCATTTAATAATCCAGAGCCTGAAAATGTCAGAAAATCCACATACAATCAAAAATGTCTGACTTCCTGGGTGAAGCTAATTAATGTAATGGTGTGAACATTGTCCGGCTGGATGACAACAATAAATGTACCAAATGTAACTAAATGTAACTCAATCACTTTAGCTACAGAGCTTTTGCCCATTCCTAATGGCCAACCACTATGAATTGTGCACCAAATGTCATGCTATATTAAGCATGATAAGCGCCTCACATACATCTGACCTATAGGTTTGACATTTTACCATGGCACTCTCACTTCACTTCACATTTTTCTGATCAAGTGATTTAGCTAAATATACATTGCCTTGCAAAAGTATTCATACCCCTTAAATTTTTTCACATTTTGTCACCTTACAACCACAAACTTTTATTACTATTTTATTGCGAATGTATTTGATAGACCAACACAAAGTAGCACATGACTGTGAAATGGAATGAAAATGATATACAGTTTTTAAAATTTTAAGCAAATAAAAATCTGAAAAGTGTGGCGTGCATTTGTATTCAATCCCCCTGCGTCAATACTTTGTAGAGCCACCTGCAATTACACTGCAAGTCTTTTGGGGTATGTCTCTTCCAGCTTTGCACATCAAGAGACTGAAATGTTTGCCCATTCTTCTTTGCAAAATAGCTCAGCCAGATTGGGTGTTACTGTAATTAGTTGACATACCCAAAATCAACCTAACTCATGTTTGCACATGGCGTATCTCTCTATGTTGAAAAGCATTAAAGCAGTATAAGCAGTATTAAGTAGGCCTACTTTTAGAACACTCAAAATTATATATTATTATAAGGCTCATCATGATGTGCTCTAGTAGGTAACACAAATCTTACAAAATATCTTTTAAATGAGTCTAATTTATAATCATGACTTTATTTTTTAAGTCAATTATGTTTTACATTTTACATTTTCACGTGTCGTATACTTATAGCATTTATTTGTAAACGTTTGTTTTATGACCCGTGTGTAATGAGGAGTCAGGCTGGTTCGGATACATCTGCAGCACAGTTTATTATAGTCAACAGGCAGGATTAACAAAGGCAAACAAACACAGTGGAGGCAAAACAAGAAAATAGTTTATGAACGGGCATGGATCAGGGCAGGCAGCAAACAATCAGAATCGATAACACGGCCCAAGATCAAGGAAGGCAGTGAATAAACAATAATGGTAAGACAATCCAAGTTAAAGGGCAGGCAGCGAACAATCGGAAAACTGTAAACAATCCAGATCATACACAAAAGACAAAACGATAAACAGTAAAAACCGCTCAGAAAAGATGCATAAGGCAAATCAAGACTTCGCACTGATCAATCGTTACAGTCTGGTTTATATAGAGTCTGAACAGGTGGCAAACAGGAAGTAATCAGCTCCAGGTAAGTGCGTGATTGGAATTGTAGATCGACGGGAACACAGTTAATATTCCAGTGATGGTTCCCTCTGGTGGCGTGGTGGAGAAGAGGCTGGAGCCTCCACCCTAAGACAGTGTATGTTTTATAATAGAAATAAATACATTTTTACTGACAAATATATTACTCCAATATGACATATTTGTTTACAAATGTCTACAAACCTCAACATTATGATTTACTTGAATGTCAAGAGCACTCTAGTATACCTTTTTGTAATGGTGTACCTATACAGTATGTACTTGTTGGTATATGGGAACATTATGCAAAGTTTTGGGAATAAAGGGGTAAGAACCTGAAAATAAAAGAAAAAATATGCTATATAAAAATATATATAGCACAGGTCCAAGAATAAGTAGCACATAAAGATTTAGATGTAAAATCACTTTTTTAATTATTATTTATTATATAATATTTATTATTATTATTTTTTTAATTATTAAATTTAATTTTATTGCATTTATTTTTAAAATGTTCCCCACAGTAATATAACTTATGTTTAGTAAATATTACCTTTACTAAAAATTGTAACAATGTTAGCCTAAGTGTTGATGCATATTGTTAAAAATATATAAATTCACAGTTGTACATACAATATATCAATATACAAAAGTTATTGTAGCACATCGCTTATCCAATCAGAATCTGGTATTAGCATTTACACATGAATAATTATTATAATAATAAAATGTATCTCAACAATCTACATTCCAAATTATTCTCATTTTTCCTCCGAAACCACCTGACGTTATATGATCTTTACCTGGAACTGAAACTTAAGAAGCTTTTCAGTGGTGTGTGAAGACACTTCCTCAAAACACAGAAGTCACAACAGTAATGTTGGATGGTGGACACAGGCAGATAACTGCTACGCTGATACACATGCTCATTGCTCAGGCATAATGATGTATGATGATAGTGTGGTAAAATTGGAGGGGTTCAAAGTTGGGGGCTACAGCTGATGTCAGGTTTAATTATTGGCCAGAAAATGTTTTATTGTGAGCTCAGGATGCGATTTTTAGAAAAGATTTTTTTCCCATTCAAGTATGTCTTGTTTGACTGAAATCAGTGTTTGCTAAGTGAAGAGACTTTTCCTTGAAACAGCCACATGCTAGGTTAAAGCAGCAATTAAAAAAAATTGTTTGAAACAGAAAGGTACATATACACTGGGTTAAGAAATGAACAAGAAACGGGTGAATGCGGTAATCAGTAAACAACCTTTTACAGTAAATAGTCATTCCAATTTTGCTTCAAGAACAGAAATGCAGATAGCTGTAATATTACACAGCTGTAATATTTATATGTAAATACATTCTCTGTATCTAGGGGAAACGTACAAAACTGCAGAATTTCTTACAATTAAAGACCACTTTCTGTATTGCAGACTCAAAAGCTCTACCAGAAGAAAAATAAAGGCAGAGTCAGAGAAGGGTTCGGTTACTGTAATCATTGGCATGGATGTTGTGAGGTTGCTAGGGATGACGCGGGTGAGTCAAACCACAGAGCATCAAAGTCCTGCCAATAATCACAAAAGAATCTCCCCCCAAAAAGGGTCAGCCTGATATTTGTAAAGATTCTTAACAGCACTCATACCTAGAGTATATATTTCAAATTCAATTAAAAAACTATTTATTTGTATGTGATTTATGAATGTGTGTATTTATTTGCTGTATGGTGTATGTAAACTACATGTCATCCACAATATGGTTTAGTCAGTGTAAAATATAAATAAACTAACAACATTGTAATGCTTTACAAAGTAATGATATCATGATATACTGAAATATGGCTTATGATGTTATGCAGTTGATAAATGCTCTAAGTGGTTGTTAGGGTGTGGCTAGGAAGTTACCATAACAATACCTAAATCCCAGTGAAAGTCAGAGTCAAATAACTGATTGGTTGGTCCCCATCAGCAGAGATTCTAGAAATTCCATGCCCTAATCTCCATTTTGGATCTCCATTTTTTCTCATCTTGGGGCATGATCAAACAATTCAGGAAACAATAATGTGACATAGCAGCCTGTGGTGATGCCATATTGTCTTATCTTAGTGTCTGAGATGATTTATAGTGTTTTGTCATCTCGTCTGTCTTTTGCTACACTTGCATAATGACCCACTCACTCCCCCTTTCCAAACATCGCGCAATGTCCCTTTGCCGAGTGCAAATCTCACGCTGAGTCTTGCAGGTTGAGCTTTGCTATTGCAAATGTCTGAGTAAAAGCAAACACAGGAAAGATCTCAATATATAATCAAAACATGAAAGCAGAGCTAATATCTAAGGAGAGCTGACAACAACTGTTGCGATAAGCAGTCAAACATTTTGTGTGTGTTTTCTCTTTTTCTTGAATCTGTGGGGATATATCCCAAGGAGCAGGGTACAGAAATCTTAAACCCCAGTGTAGTCATACGATTATATAAATACATTTGTAATGTTTTACGAGTAATCTCAGAAAAAATAAAGAAATTAAACAATACTTTTTGGAGATTCAAGATTAAAATTCAATATTGAATATTTTTAATATTTGAAGAATCAAGTTAAAATTACAAAAATAAAATTGTAGCCTTAATCTTAAAATAACATGACTTTTCATCAATCTCAAAATTAAAATTACAAGACTAATGTCATAGCATAAATGCTACAGTGTCCAGACACTGCTAAAATTGGTGCTGATGTAGAAAAAGATCATTTTTTCTTTACTATTAAACCTTATTCTGATGTGTGATTTAATTAAACACACAAATACATGTACAAGGAAATACACCATACAGACAACTGCCCATTTTATTGCTTAACGTTTTGAAAAATAAAAAATATTTAATATAAGTGTAACATCCATTTTCTAGATTTTTAATGTGTTTAAACATTTGTAAAGTTCACAAGGCATTTGTGTCACTCCCTGGTGCACCCATAGCCTGCTGTCAAGCCCAGCCGTACCCCGCTGTTTTAGTAATTGACAGTGAAGTGTTCATTTCACACATGCCTCTGTTTTGATTCATATCCTCAGGGGGAAAATGGAAAAGGTGTAAATAAAGTTGTATTTTACAATGTATGGCAACATTAGAAATCTGGTTGTGACCTCAGTTTTGTGCAACTATGCAGGTGCATCAGGCATGCACTGCTTGTCAACAGCCTTAGGGTGTCCAGTTTACTGGTGTCTTGGGTAATAACCAATATAAAATGAATGACAAAAACAATCAATGAATGAACTGTAGATATAAAATAAGTTTTGTAAAATAAGTTTCTACACTTTTGGCCTTGAGGACTTAAAAAAACACTTTCACCAGTTTATTTTACTAACAATAGTTTAGTTTACAATATGTACAATGGCATAAATCATTTTGGGATACAAATTACAGACTTGTCTCGTCTTGCACATTAGTTACAATAAAATACTTGTAAATTACTATTAGACTTTTTTATTGGTACGTTAACTAAATGAAGGCATTGTACATAAAAAATACAAGATATTTATGCAATCTTCATATGACAAAGTTTACATGTTAGTTTTCGTACAAATCAATCCTAGCAAAGACAACCCTTATAGTTTAATAAATACTGTGCACCATTTTGCACTTTGTCATTCATTTCCTTTAGCAAGCACAATTCTGAAAAAAACACCTTACTAAGGCATTCTTACTAAGGACTTAAAAGCTATCAAAACAAATTGCACCATTTGGGTATATAATGGAAAAGGTATTATTTTACTCACAAAGCACGCAAGCAGCATCACACAGAACAAATAGACAGGCGTCGCTTGGCTTTTTTGCCAGTTTGCCAAGTGAAACATTCAGCTCATTTTTCACGTGGATCCTCAAAGACAGTTGGGTGGACTGACCTCATTTGCTAAATATTGCCGTCATACACACAGAAATCTTGCCTAAAATTTGCTTAAATGTGTGTCTGTGTTACTGTGTGTGCGTCTACAAATTCATGTTTTTGTGGTGGCATGTCACTAAGGCCTCGAGGGATATGGACATTAGCCAGTTAAAATACAGATGTCTGACTAGCACCAACAGTGTAATTCCATTCAGCTGTAATTTATATTTCGACCCTGTCGGCAGGCCTACCATTGCTGATTTAGACGGGAAATCGAAGCTGACTGCTATTTAATGAGAAAAGTGAAATGGTTAACTTTTATGAGACTCCCACAAAAGTCACAAAAGTCACAAAACTTTGCTATAATACCTTAAGCTAATCATCCTCTACTATAAAGCGCTCTGGTATTTAAGAGCAAAATAATTAACTTTTCATCTCAATCCCGAGTGAATGACAGACAAAAAACAGCACCCAATTATAGTGTTCTCCTTTGCCTAACTAACATCACTAGGTGTTAGTTAGTTAATAACTGTGTAATTCTTAACTTGTCAAATGCTTATCAAATTTCAAATCCTCTGTATGAAAGCAATATATCTCTCCCCTGAAGTTAAAAAGCATCAATATTGTGCTTTATTAGTTTCTGGTTGTATTATTTTCATTAAAGGGATAGTTCAACTAAAAATGTAACTCACTATTTACAGTAATCACCCTAGTGTAGCTATGACCTTCTCTCCTTATCAGTACACTAAATAAGAAAACAAATCCTGCTGACTCTTCTTCGGCAAAACAAACCGGCATGTCAGAACATGTAATCAAGTTATGCACACCACAAAAACAATATGATGTGATCCAAGTGACATGCCAATACCATCAAACCTCATTGGTTCTTGATGATGTCATTAATCAAAAATCAGCATGCTGCCCTATTTAATTAAAAAAAAAAATTCATATACATATGACAGAACCTGTATTCTAACTTTTGTGGTAACTGAAACATACCCCTATTCATTTGTTTACAATGTAAATCTTTTTAACCAATAAACAGCTAATATATGTGAAGTGTATCATGCATTTTATTTAATAAAGAATGTAAAAACAATGCCATGGTGGACAACAATAATTTCATAATTAACATGCTCCAACATGGCATATTGAAATGATTTTATGTGACTCTGATCCCTGTGTACATTGTACAATCGTGTATGTGACATTTTGTTTCACACATTTTCTAAAAACCAAACATTCAAGTAGGGGCATTTATACCTCATTTATTTATTTAGTTTATGATTTATGCCCCATCAACCTCTGCACTCCTCAAGCTATCTTCAGATAGTAGGTATGTTTAAATATTGCTAGAAGATAATTTGTGAGCTGCCAGGTAAGTTAAATAAAAATAAATATGTTGTGGTAATCTGAAAATCTTCTCTGTGTATTCATTTTATAAATAGGATGTTTCTTATAAACAATAGAAAGGATGTAGCCTCACCCTTATAAACCTAAATATCTTCTGCACACCACTTGCATTGTGTCAGTTGCTGCTTAGTTGCCAAAATTCTCATATGATCTTAGTAAATCACAGGAAATGATGAAAATGTATCATGAACGAAACAATGGTTCAAAACAATGGCACAAAAGTAGTGCTGTCTGAAATTGCTTGTTCCAGCGTGATTGTCTGACATTTCACAACTTTTGAGGTGTTTTATTTTACAATTAATTTAATTTAATTTTAAAATAAAAAATGGATACTAAGCAGTTCTGACAAAGTAGTGGTTAATAGATATAGAAGTTTACACGGTTTGCAGCTATTAGGAAGGCAGATGGTTAACAGATTTTTGAAAGCACTTAGAGCTTAGTTGATATCCGCAACCAGATTTATATTTTCCCCTTGGTTTTCTGAGTTATGTTTGTTAAAAATCCTCACATTACTTTGGATGGACGGAAATTCTCATCTTAGATGAGATAGAGGGAAAGCAATGGAAGTCGGTCTCTAAACCTGCCTCATGGCTGACTTTGTGTAAACTCTTAACACTATCTTTATTATCTTTTGATTAACTGACAAAATAATTTATCTAAAGAAGAGTTTAGTCAGACCTATTGCAAGACTTAGTGAACTGGATGTGAACCTTGGATGTTTGGACCTATCAACACCAAGACATCAACAGCCATGAGTTGTCCCAGAGAAACGGAAAAATCTCTTTAAACCAACAAGACTTTCTAAATGCACAGCACCACAAACAAGCTTATTATAAACAAGCATGAGCATTTATCTTATTTCTTAACCCAGACCAAAAGTCAGACGTTTTATCTCACACGTGCAACTTGATTATAGACTTTTGGTTTACATGGTTATATATACAGTGACAAATCAGTAGCTTTTTTATTACATCATTACTGGAAAGTGTAAGATGTGTGGTAGTACTTATGTTGGTCAGTTTTACATATCCGGGTGTCATACAATGTTTATCTGTCACAAACGGTTTGTCACCTTTTACGTGTTTTGAGATGCTTTGTCATGTTTTCTGATTAATATCTTTAAACACACACACACACACACACACACACACACACGAAAACACACCTTACAGACCACCACAAATACCCCTTTTCTTCTCTTCAAGTAATATGATGGCCATACAAACCCTCTTTAAACTTTACAATGCTCTAGACCCCTTGAGATGTTTCTTAGTGTCCTCAGACAACTTGTGTGCATTGTTTGTGCTGTTGGTATGACACAGTGTATTATTAAAGAATGTTTCAAGTCCAGAGAGACTTGTATAATCAGGTAGGAAACTGTCATGGGAAATCTATTAAGAAACACAAGTGGCACCTGAAAAAGATCTTGTCTTGTGGAATAAGATGCAGTGGCCCTTGCTCAGTATTTGGTTTTTGGACAGAATTCAAGACAACAAAAGGTATGTGTTGTTGCAGTAGCATGACAATTTAAGATTAATGCTACAACATATTTAAAGTTGCATGTCAACAAAACTGTCACACAGTGACAAACAGATGTATGTTTTTATGCTCTGCTGCACAGAAAGCTTGTTTCTTTTTTAGTTGAATTGGCTGTATGGTCTATCTCTGTATCAGAAATATTGCCAAAGACAAGACTAAATATAACTCATAATCAAACAGTTAATAAA
Source organism: Botia almorhae (assembly GCA_036877575.1). NCBI lineage: Eukaryota > Metazoa > Chordata > Actinopteri > Cypriniformes > Botiidae > Botia > Botia almorhae. Next base: position 16,712 of record JAZGTJ010010890.1, read on the forward strand.
CAGGAAAAAACTGAAACTCCTCATCTTGATTCAAATGTCAGTGGCTCGTGTAAAAATATGACCAAAGAAAGGAGCAAATACAATGGCTATTGTATGTAAAGGTGAATCTTGTTGAAGAGGTCAGCCTTTACTTATGGTTTTCAGTGCTCTGACGCCTGCCAGGAAACTAGTTTTATCCTGTTCTGTCTAAGTGTTTTATTACAATTTCCTTTTTGAAGCAGAGACAGAAAATAGTATTTGATGTCTCTAAATAGATAGTTATTTATTATTAAACACTGAAAAATGTTTACTTAAAAATATTAAGTACTTAATACAGTACTTAATAAAGTAATAACAGTAAACTGTATAAAGACATGCAACTAACCCTAACTCAAACCCTTTCCTAAACCTAACCCACAGTAAGTACATCGTTAAATAATATTACTCAGTACTAAAATTACACTTTAACAAGGGATGCCCAATAGATCATTTTTCAAGCAGCTTAATATGACCTGTAGTTATGTTTTAAAATGTAGTTCCCTCTAGCAGATGGTTTCCAAATCGCAACATTGACATTTGTATCTATGCAATTGACAGTGTAACGAAGAGGCGTGCAGATCCATGTGCAGCTTTTAATATCGAGTAACAAACAGTCCAGGGTCAAATAACAGCAATAACAGGTTCAATGTGGACAAGGCAATAGGTAGAAATCGTAAAACAGGCAATGGTTGAGGAAGGCAGCAAATAATCAGAGTCCGATAAACAATCCAAACCAAGGGGCAGGCAGAGAATAATCCAAAACAGTCCAAGGTCACAAAGGTAACCCAACAATGCAAGAATAAACACTCAATAATGACAGTCG
>JAZGTJ010010891.1:0-17552 GCA_036877575.1 Botia almorhae
AACACACTTTGCAGCGGGGTGTTGTTTGTTGTTCGTCTGACGCCGCCAAACCGAATCATTGCCAGATTGCGGATGACTTTTTTCGGAATGAGTTCTTCCCTGCACGCTGCCATATTGTTTGTGTATCTTTAATATGGCAAACGCGAGGGGACGGAGGGCTGAGCCCATTCTACAGGAGCTCAGAGCGTCTGCATATTACGTTAAAGATAAAACCGATTTTCATTCAAGCAAATCGATGTAAACTACACATTCGAGTTAATCGATAAAATCGATTTATCGCCCAGCCCTAAGCCAGGTCATGTTCTGTTCTGTGTTTGGATACTCTGAAACCGGTGTAGAGCTCATCAGACGCTCCAATAGAAAATCACAAATCTTAAAAACATCACAATTGTTTGTCCACGACAGCAATGAGTTTGACTGGAGAGCAAATGAAGGCTACATTTAACACAATTAGCATTTCTAGTTCTTATACATGTTCTTGATCTTATTTGGGAGCAATCAGTTCATGTGAACTTAAAATTAAAAAGAAATAATTTTTGTAACAAAACCTACTGGCTCAATCTCCCTCTAAAACGACTTCCCTTTTCACCTGAAGTGACAGAGCGGGTTCACATTTGTATGTATAGAAAGAAGAGTAAGCATTCTGTTTCTCAGATTAATCTCCTGAAGAAAACAAAAAAGGCATCTTACATATGTCTTCTTAGGAGTTTTTATGAGATCTGAGCAATATCTTTCACTGTGCTCAGATGAGCCAAAACACCAAAATCTGCAATCATCTAAGATGAAACATGTAAGATTATGCCCAAGTTCCAAAGATCAACCACTGAGAGCAAGAAACATTTTTCTTGTCATGCATAAGGCACCTCTTAAAATGTATTTTTTAAAGACCTACAGAATCACTGTCTAGATGAACTACACATCTGAGTGTTAAAAACGTGTTTTTAAAGTGTTAATTAACCCTGATTTCAAGTGCATGTGCAATTATGAGAAAAAAAAACATCAAAAACAAAAAAATCACCTCATTCAAATTTCTCACAAAAGCCGGAGAGTTCTGAGAGGGGATTGTAAATACAGTATATAATGGATTGTGGTGACGTATCATCCACCCCCAGCCAAATAAAAACATCTCTGCAGATAAACTCAAGAACTGTGAAGCTGTACGTCCAGAACACAATTCTGATCTCCATCAGCATTCAATATGTGTTTACCTTGAGTTCTCTGCTGAGACATGGACTTTTGCTTTCCTAAAGTAAGGTCAAACAAACTTCAACAGAACGAGGTGATAGGTAGTCAATGTCTGCGCTCTTCTGAGAGAGCCACATTATGGACTGAATGTAATTTTAGTGGGTTTTTTAAGAGGTTTTATGGTTATGTAAATTCACACAGTGAAAGTACATAACGAGAAGAGAGTTTTCATTACAACCGAAAATAAACTCATGTCGACACTAAACCCAGAGGAATGTGAGGTTGACTGGGTTAGACATGTAACTGATCCTACCAAAAAACACCTCTTAAAAGAAGAGAAACAAAGAAGGGAAGTAGCGGTTCTTTAAATATCCCAACAGAACAACAGATGTGTGTAGATCGTAGACTGTGTGCAGATCACAACATAATCCAGAGTCTACAAATCACATGATGTTTTCAAACTTCTGGTAGACTTTAATGCGACAGGTTGTTGGCGACACAATTCCTCTAGCCAATTAGCAGATAAACAAGCTAATCTTAAAATAAGACCACCCGCAATTCCAGAGGGTGCATCAAGACTAACTAAACTATAACAACACTCAGAACATTAGTTAGTGGAAATGTGTTAGAAATGCGTTAGTAGCAATGTGGATGATGGCTGCTTTAAAGAGCCACGACCTCTGCTGTAACCGACCGTCTAAAGCTAATCACAATAATTTAAGATCTGAACAGTAAAATAATTGGTTAACCTCAAACACATGCTAGCACCGTAGATGAAACGCGGCCTACGAAGCAGGAACTGTCTGTATGCAGGTTTAGGAAGTGTATTTATTTCTGGGTTTATGTGTAAAAACGTGCGGTATCATTTGCATTGCAGGGTGGCGGTTTTTGCTGTCTGTGAGCAGTTGCTAGAGTGTGTTTAAACAGGTTTATAGGGTTTGTGGCACAGTCTCTGATGTTATTCACTTTAAATGCAAAACAAATGGCTGCATTTAAGTCCTGTTACTAATCCAGAGACACTACAGCTTTGCTCAACTCTCAACTTTGAATTCTGGAATATTGCCTGCAGGCAAAGGATTCTATAGTGGTAGCAAAAAGCAGAACTCTGACATACATAGCACCAAAGAAATCTCAAGACAAGACAAGACTTGTATATTACACTTTTACACAGTTTTATCATGGTTTTTAAACATGTTTGTCTATACACAAACCAAGGCAGTGGTTTAAACTGGTTGGGACACAGACCAAACATGGGTATGTACCTGTGCATTGTTAGGATCACAAAACAAACAAACAAACGTATCTTTACATTTTTAAAAGGAGAGAGATAAACTTAGTTTAACATTATATGTTTTAATGGTAAATTGATCATTCAGTACCATGGTATATATTGAAGTACTCTGATATCACCATTTGATACCATCACTGTACTATAGAAGCCCAACAGTACATTGTTGAAAACAGAAAAATCTCAGAAAACATAATAAATGTGCATTTATATTAGGAGTCACAAGTCCATGTCTCAACCTAAATGAGTCAGATGGAGTGTGGTGTGTGTCAGTTTGAATCAGATGAAACAGACCTGGCCGTTTACACACCAAAGACTTAAAGCTGCAATGACGCCCACACTGAGCCATAGATTCTAAGACTCATAGCAGGAATGGACAGGAAACAGAAACAAAACATGCTAATGCAGAGCATGGCTGTGTCCAAAATGCAATACTACTTAGTGAATACTGAGCAGCGTACACTAGTTTTAAAAAAGTAGTAAACTTTTTAACCAAGTAAACCTTAGTAAACCAAGCTTTAGTAAACCAAGATAAACTTAATAAACAGTAAAATACTGTAATGATGTCACATAACATCATTGTATTGCATGTGTCTTCACTTTTAAAGTAGTAGGCTGGTAGACTATTCTAAACACAGCACATGACAAAACATTGAATATATAAAAAAATAAATACAATAAGTGAAAATGTTGGTAAATGTAGCTAAGAGTATGACCAGAAGGAGCTGTTTTTTAATTCATTGACATGTTTTATATAAAGTGTGTTTAAACTAGTAATAAAGTAAAACTGTATGCTACACATAAAGTAAGAGAAAGAAAAGAAACAAAGGAAAAATAATTGTAAAAAGGAAAAAAAGTATGACAAGCAGTTCAAGTTCACAACACAAAAAAAACAACAAACATGAAAATCAGACTTCAAAGTCTCTGAGCAACTACCTCTCTTTCTCACTCTGACACACACACTCTCTCTCTCTCTCCCTCTCTCTCTGGGGTTTGCACATAGCTGGGATTCCGGGCTCTGTTTCAGCTTTGGAATGTTTCCGTAGGAAGTCCCAGAGCAGCACAAGTCTTCCTCCCACCTCTGTGGACCCATGGCTTCTACTAACACCCTTAAACATGTCTGGGTCACTTCCAAACATGCTTCTGGTTCCCCAAAATGTTTTACTGGTACAAGAAGCAAAGCAGAAGTGCTAGAGATGGCAGTTAAAAAGGGATGTACAAACAATATCATCAGCTTACTGATGTGCCAGCAGTATGTGGATATAAAGGTTATGACCTCATAAAACAAGAGATTAGAGATCTCGTTAGAGAACAATGGTTTCAATTTCAGCAGTGACTCTTAACTGGTGGGTTCTATCCTGATAGAGTCAGGGACAGCAGGTAAAAACATGAACGCAAACAACAAAATGCAACTAACCGTGTAATTGTGTATAGATAAGACAGTAAATGCAACACAGTAAAGACTAGAAGGGACAAATAAATGCTTTTATTATGTTTTGTTGTCGATATCAATCAAACTCGGTGATACTTTAATAATGTGCTCCTTTCAGCATTGAAGAAAAGCTAATCTGGTCCAATGATACCAAACACACTTTTAATAGATGCAGAAGATACTGTGAACTACTCTTTAAAAGTGCTTTTCATACCTGATTCCAAGAAAAGCCAGTGAAAGGCTTACTGCTTGAAAAAAAAAAATTGCAACCCCCTCCATCTTTTGGTAACCAGCTCATCTCCTCACGGACGTCTTGCCAGACTGCAACTCCTCATTTTTTGTTCGCCCAGGTTAGTGTGACCTTGCTTTCCAGCTGTTGCCAAATTTTTTTACCCATAACTCACGTGTTTTGGCTCCACAGAGACTTGAATATTCGATAATTAACAGTCAGGAGATTTAGTAAACCACCCCCCACACGCACACACTCACCCGTAACATGCCAAAAGAACCCCACAAACTTTACCTAAACTGCCACCACACTGCACTGAACTGTACCAGAACTGTGGTGTCGCCAATTAAAAAACAATTAAAAATCGCTGACGTAAGCGCTCTGTTTGAAGATTGAACAACACGTTACTCTGATTTGTAGAAATGAATTACACCCTTCAGTACCCAACTGAATTCCTCTCCAGACAGAGAGGGGAAAAAACACTCCCTAGAAACAAAGGTGCGGGAACGGGATGTCATGCTACAAAGAGATCTACCGTTTGGCACTTATCCGTTTGACTAAGACGTGTTCAGCTGTTAAATCTCTTCTCATGCACAGATAAACAAAGCATGCGTCGATTCATCTGAGGGTTTCTAAAATAATGCCCCCATCCATTGCTGCTTAAACTGCATTGGAAACGTTTTGGCAGCCTTCATAAACCATCAAGTGGTCTGACGTTACTTAGTTTTTTCATAAAAGACCAGATGAAACTTGCATTTTCTATGCTGATTTTTAGGGTAAAATTCTCTGGCATGCATTTTAATAGGCTAAAATGCATTATGCTGATTTGCACCTTTTAAGCGCTTATTGGTAGCTGAGAGCTTTATCAAATTATCTGAAAAGTTGCCTGTGCACTTTTGAGAGTGCGCGTTCTGTATGGGCCTGAAAGAACGCAAAAAGCTCATTTACGTTTCACAGTCTTGAATTATTCGCACTCACACACGATTTCACACACAAAAAGAACTGCTTGTGTTTTTCTCAGACCTACAAACCTTCCGCCTCTAATCTAATAAAAGGGTGTGTTTGGAATTGGTAGTGGAAGCAGACTGGATTTTCCACTATAATAGTCTGTGACTTGGCAGTTTCCCAAAATAAACTACGTCTTAGACTAATTAAGACCATCAATAGTCATTCTCCAATTTTCTCCTGAACTGGGCCTAATCCCTGCTTGCCCCATTTGCTCCAAAGGGAGCACCCGCCTGGGCTTGGTCCAAATCTCTCTCTGTACAGTAAAGCGTGTCTGTGAAAGAGTAGAGCTTTGACACGGATGCCATCATCCTCTCTTAGGGGGGAAGGCACTGGCTTTCTCACACAACAGTAATGCTATGCCACAGCGCGGCCTCGGCCCGTGTTGATGGCGCGTTATGCTTGTAATGAGACTCTTTGAAGCTGGAGTTGAAGATCTTGTTCTCCTGGAGGCAAAGGTTTTGTGTGCATGTGCAAAAGTCCCCCCCACACATTCCAGTGTCTTATTTTCTCTAGAAAACAGACTATTTTTGACTACAGACTTATTTTCTCTAGAAAACAGACTGTTCTGTGTGACCAAAAGGAAGAAAAAAATGGATTTCTTCTCATCAAAAGATGGTATTCAAGGACTAAGGGGAAGTGATGGTAAGGAGAATTAGGGAAGGAGATTCACTTTTGTAGACAGTTTGAATGGCTTATCATGGGGGGCATACATCTTATATTTGAGTGTGTGTGTATGTGTATGTGGGGGGAGTGATAAAACTCTATCTGAACTCTATGAGCATAAAGACCCCCAGGCAGCACTGATCTGTGGCCAGCTGTTGATTAGAGTGCGTGAGAATGAATGCGATCTCACCTTATGCCCGTCATTTCCCATGATGCTTTTGTAATCTGATGTATCTCAGCCCTGCGGTGGGTTGGGGGCTTTAAAATTGCTCTCTTTATTTCACACATCTCCAGTGGGGTATAAGAACCGCAGATAACCAAAGATGAGACCTTGTACATGCTGTAGATCAGACTCACAAACACAAAAAGGGTGCTGAACCCTTTAGAGCCCACGCCCAACAGTGGGAATCTCTTCAGAAAAAAATGCTTACAGTACAAAACAACATTATAAAATTGCTTTAAAGAAATAAAAATAGACACAAATAGGGCAAAATTTAACATGCAGTATGAGTATTACGCTTAAATAACATTAATTTGGATTGCATTGCTTTGAAATTTAGTTATTAGTAAGAACTGTTTAAGTTCATATTGAAATTTCTGATTGAAAACATTGGAGACAACCTGACCATAGATATGGACCTTGTTGAAACCCTTTCTGAACCTCTACAGTAAATAATATATCTGGAGCTCTGTTTATCAGGAAAATAAACTTAAAAAGCAGAAGACTTGGGCAAGTCTTGATTTATTTTCAATCTAATCTGATAGTGTAGGAGAATCAATTAGGATTTACTTTGGGAGTTTCTTTCCTGTGGTAATACTCAGACTGGACCATGCAATCAAACAAGGTGTAAAAATAACATGTTTGTCTGAAACACACTTCATGTGTAGTATAAGTGTGGAATAGGAGTGGAGACAAATGAGATTTTGCTGTGGGCGGGGCAACCCTGCACAAGATTACAAAAAGGTAACCAAAACACTGTAAAATGCATAGACGAAGTTAGTTTGGACAAAAACTTACGATTACTGATGGAAGAGCCATAATTTATTGTGCCACGCCTACTTAGTGAAATGTACGTTACTTACACTGTGTTCTAACGAGTCAGGCATGCTCTAAAGTGGAGGTTCCAACATCACTTCTCGGTCAAAAACAAGCAAAATTCTGGGGCAGAACTGATGCCCAAGAGTTTGGAAACGTGCATCAAACTATTTGAGAACATCAGCACAAAGTCATTTAGGCTTACGAGTCCAGCTTGCGACTACAGGCCAGACTCAACACACTAGTGCCTACCAGAAAAAGCATCATACTTTTCCAGGAATCTCAAATATCAACAAGCATTATTTTAAGTGTAGAGCAGCTTGACATGCTAAAAGCAACAAAAATGACCAATCAAAGAGGCTAAAAGACCAGCTGGCAACATCAGCGCATGCTGATGGAAAAGCAAAAAACACAGAAAAAAGGAAGCACTGTGCCATTTCTTCTTTAGTCAACTACTCTGAAAAAACTCTTTGTTGATGGAAAAGCAGGACTTTTCAAAAGGAGGAAGTCATGCTTTATAGAAAAAAATGAATGTACAACAGGCAGAAATAGCCTGACACAAAAGGTATTAATGCATAAACATTACCATCCCAGTAACCTTAGGCTAACATCAGACAAATGCATGTTCTTTATTTAGCTTTTGATAAACACAAGTGCTCCGGCCAAGTGGTCTTCCTGACAGCCCTGCAGGTGATTGTGGGTAATAGATGATTTCTGAGTGTAAAACACAGGGACACTGGGAAGGTGAATGAAATCGTTCAGCTCTGCGGAGGGAGCGCATTCATCACACATCGCATGGTTCAGATAAGGGGCCGGTCGGTCTATTCTAAAAGCTCGCAGAAAAGCAGATAAGCTGGAAAGCTGTAGGCAGGAGTAAGACCTGGTTTCATGCTGGGTACGTGTGTGCAAGCGCAGATGGTGTGTACTTACGAAGACCCTGCCTCTTGCAGCCGAGGCTGTTCTTTTCACCACACCCACCGCTGGCTCTGTTGCCCCCCGCATGGAAAAAGATTCTGGCTAATCTGGCTCGCTTGTTTAGAGCCATTTAATGAGGATGATCCCCCTGAGATATCTCCTCCCTTTCACTAGAGAGTTCTGTGCAGACATACCCCATAAAGACACAATTTAGAGGCAGAACAAGGCAGTATAGAGAAAGAGGGGCTTGCCAGCTCAAAGAAGCCAGTGTGCTACAGACAGCCAGATTTACACGGTTAAAACACACAGAGCTCGTCTACGGACCTGTTGTACACTGTATTTCCAGCAGACCCTGTATTCCACAAATGACTTAATCATATGGGGTAAAGAACAGAATAAGGAGTGGTGTGGTTTAAAACACAACACAAACACAACTAAGCCAAAATGCATATGCTTGTAGGCGTCGTGACTTAAAACATGTAATCTCAAAATGCATCAATGTGTGACAGTGATTGATCAAATGTATCAATCACTGTCAATAATCACATATTCGGACTGCTGGTACTAATCACCCATTGACAAATCCAAAAACTATCTGTATTTAGGTATCTATGCATACATTTCCTGTATCTTAAATAATATGAGATCATAAAAACACAGTAATTATTATATAATAATTACTAAAGTTTAAAAATAAACAGTTTTAGGTTAAATATAAAGTAACACTGCAACTTTAGATATTCACACGTGGATGATGGATGATGTTTCACAACCTATAAGTATAATACAGAGAAAGTACAGACAGAAAAGGTAGAACGACTTTCATTATAAATTTTAAATAACTTTACACACAATAATTCATAACATGCATAACGCCATTACCAAACCAACCAAATTGGTTCAGATAGTTTGAAATGCCATGTAACCTTAAGAAAGCTCTGAAAATCACTCCGCTGTTCTAGCTGGTAAATTGTTTAGCTTTTTCAATCAATAATAAAAAACATACCACTAACTGACCCTACAGTCCTGGTTATGACGGATGCACTCGAGTCCGAACGGAACATCATCTCTCATGTATCACGTATTTAAAACAGATCCAGCCCAAATCCTCCCGGGTCCCGATCTGAAGCCAGCTCGCTGCTTTATGCTCTAATCCGATGTTAAATTTCAATGTCATCAATAAAATAACAAATCATATTGCAGATCACTTTCATTTCCATGCACGTTTTTCTGCCCGCGTCACTGCGCAGCAACTTTGTATCTGTTTTGTAGCTGTCAAACATGTCTGCGTCAATAAACAATCAGCGGTCAAACCCACATTCACTCACCTTAACGGCCCAGTAGTTGAGATGTCCAGATCTCGGATTCTCTTCCAAAACAGTGCGATAGATTCCCGGTGTCGGTGCGCGGAAAGTTCACATTTCAGCTTACGCGCGGGGAGAGAGACGCAGATTTGCCGTTCCGGGATTCCCGTTACAAAAAATAACCGACTCTCGCTCCACGCCCAGGTATCTGATCACATGATACATCCAGGTGAGATAGGAACGCGCACACACGCAGACCCACATGTACACTCGCGCGCGCACCTGGAGGTCTGACCGCGCTTCTGCCCGCCGGTCGCTCGGGACTGACGGGAGGGTTCGGGCTCAGTGTGTATCGTGTCTCCTCCCCTTTTCAGTTCTGAGGACTTGAAACCACAGGACACGCAGGGAAATGATGGAACAGACGTAGATCTTAAAGTGCATTTATATTAATTCGATATAGGTTAGTGTTTATAAGAGATTATGAGCTCGTCCTAAAACCGTCTCTTCCTTTCTGTTCCAAGCGAATGATTACTAAGCTCGGTTTTATCATTTAAGTACTATGATATTATCTTCTATGTAATGCTTTGTATGATGTATGAAATATGGTAGTCATACACTACTTAATGGTTGCATGACTGTCTAATATGACTGTCTCATTGTAGTTTCTCTCATCACCCCAGATGGTAAGTGTGCCATGGTAATGCCCATGATAAAGTAGTATCATGTATATGATGAGTGGCATGTATATATCACTGGGGGGCTGGTGGTGTTGGGGGAGGAGAAAATCATACCTATGTTTAATTATTGATTCACCTGAACAGAAAGGTTTTGTAAGGGAGATGTTTCTATGTACCTTTTGTATTGTATTTTAATGTGTTTTATTTTAGTTTATGTGCTTAATCTGCCAGCAATTCAAGTCACCTGTGAAAATCTAACACAGTTCCCCATCCATCTGACTGTTGCGGGCCCTCGTGTACTTTATTACTGTCAGGGGCTGTCCAATAAATTCTCGTATTTTCTGTCGTACTGTGTGGTGGAGCAAAATATAAAGTGTTCAATCAAATACTAAGGTGTCAAATTTGGATCTCTATATAGGATTCTATTTTCTGAGGCTGTAAATTTTAGAGTTGCTTGCAGACACACTTGTACAAGCATTCTTGTGTAGCTAAGGCCCCTAGCAGACTTCAGCATGTACTGGACAGACGTCGTCTACAGAGGTTTATCTGTGTAAACACTGCCTGCCTTATACAGCCAGCCAAACACACACACAAATCATTCCCCATGTCTACATCACCTGATCTTTGGACCAACACATTCTATAATCAAATCCAGGGAAGTTCTGGAATAATCAGACAAAAACATCTTGTCAATTTTTAAATAAAACTTTGGATAAATCTCATAAAGGAAAGCAATTAAAATGCATTTTACTTTTCACCAAAAATACTAATATGATGATTTCAATTTTAATCGGCATAATGTTATTTAAACCAGCATAAATTAAAAGCAGTAATCCTACCATGATGTATAGACCATGTTTGAATATTATTTAAATATTGTATCAATATAAAAAATGAATTAGAAATTAGCTTTCTTTGCATTACAATAATACAATTTGACACAAAAATATGAAGCAACAAAAAATCTTAATGGTCTTAAAATAAGTTTTGTTTATAGGCAATATAATATAATATGCCATATTATATAATAATATAATATGCCATATTATATAATAATATAATATATCTTTTGTTAGATTTTGGGGTGAAATATGATCCAGTCATGTTTCTGAGAGGTTGGCTAAAACCTGTGGCTGCACATAGTGAGAGCAAAGACAGAGAGAAAGAGACAGAGAGAGAGGCCGAGTTCCGAGCCTCATTGTTTACTAAGTGTCACTTCTGCTGAGTGATTTATGGTTATGCAAATCTGCATGTCTGGGAAGAGAGCGGGCACTGCCCCAAAAACTCATAGGATGAATCAAGAGTGGCGTCCCTGAGTCAGACTATCACAGCTGAGGACACAAGAAAGTGAGAAAAGCAAAAGACAAGGAGAGGAGACAAGAATAGCAAGATAAAGAAAATGAAAACCAGAAAGACGTGGTAATGAGATCCGTGCCAAGAAACGGCCTTCACTAGTACCCTTCCTGAGTGATGAATTATTGGCTGGAGCAGACACTTATGTGCATAAAACACCACAGAGCAGAGAGAGGAACACAAGCAGCCTGGGGGTTTGAATATGATGTTTACGAGGTCACAAATGTGTATATTGACATAGCGTGTATAATAACAAACAAAATGTTTAGTTAATTAATTTTTTGTTATATACAGTTCTTACCGTTTATAAACCATTACATCTACGTGGAGTCCTCATAAACCACAAATTACATTATTTGTGTTTGATGCTGGTGTTCATTACATTATGGGGACCAAATGTGAAAGTGAAGTAAAAGTGACACATTTGTACATATGTCATACACTGCATGTCATGTGCAAGTCACACACACTTTAAGGGTAGGGCTAGTGGGTTGGGTTTAAGGGTAGGGCTAGTGTAGGGGGATAGAATATACAGTCTGTACAGTATAAAAAACATTAAGTCCATGGAATGTCCCCATAAAACATAAACACCCAACATATGTGCATGTGTGTGGGGTTCTAGGTCTGTACTTTGTCTGTACAGGTATGAAAGGACTATATCTATAACCATCTATAACCAGTTTGGTCATGATGTTTGGATTGTTAAACAATATTCTTGCTACAAATTGACTCTATGATTCTACATTTAGGTTAAAGGTTTTTATGACTACAAAAATACATTTTGACTTAAACGATGCACTAATAACTATTTTAGCCTGTTTTGTCCGCATAAGGCCAGTTCGAGTCGATCTGGAGTTTGTTGAATCCTGAACGAGGAAAAAAAAGAGTTCAAACAAACAACACTGAGGTAATACCATGTTTTTAAATATAATACCATGGTGTTCTTTGACGTACCATGTAAATTGTGCTTCCACATAATCATTTGATACCATGATACAATCACGGTGAACATGATTTCAACAAGTAGAAAAGAACTTCCCCTGAAAATTTCTTTTTGATCTTTTTTTCTATTAACCAATCAGATTGCAGGATTAGGTTAAGGGTCTTGTACACCATTCTCATCAACCTATTATTTTATTCTGGTTTTAGGGGTATATTAAGATTAGGGTTTGGCCTATGAGTGGGGTTTATGTTAGGACTGTTTGTTTTCTTGGGCCAACAAAGGATGTTGATCCATATACAAGTTGTGACTTTTGTTAATGCAAACAAAATACATGTACAACGGTTATTATTATTTAAATCAAGGCAGAGTCAACATACTTAACAAATGTCTATAAAGTAATTTACACTTACTGCTCCGTTATTTGGATTTAAGATGGATTTACCCGTTTTGACCTGCAGTAATCATGTTCTTCAGAGGAGAATGTTGCTGTAAATCACACGACTGACTGCTCTTTAGCGCTATTTATTGAAACTGCGCAGTGCATGTATAACGTTGTGTATTTGTGCGCACTTTATGTGATGTTTTTTACTACCGTTTTGCGTTGAATATTTACCATAGGGATCAATAGCCTATCTGTTCCATCTGTCTGGGTCTTCACACTCGACGTCGTCTGACCGCCCTCTACTGGCCAACGCGAGTGGCATCCTAAACCCATGGCCTCGGATCAATTTAACCAGCCATGAAACGTGAATTCCTCATCCATCTTCTTTTAGACCTTGAGATAAGTTCATTTTTACTTTTACAGTCTACTTCACATGGGTTAATTTCCCTGCATATTTGCCCCTTTGTGTAACAGGACTTTGGGAAGGATCTTGGCGCATGTAGGATTAGATGCAGCAGATGGAGGCTCCACACGCAGAAAGGTGCCATAATGTGCAATTGCAGAACTGAGAAAAAGGCATGACACATCGAAGCAGCTTATTTTAGGCATGCATGCCGCTAAAGCATCGTGTCTGAATCACTGCACACCTCCTCTGATCAGAGATCAGCAGACCTCTGGAGACCCTAAAGAGTGTCAGCTGGCTCAGTGTCAGTCTTAGTCAAGGTTCTGGAAGGTTCTAGGCTAAAGGACAGTGAGCCTGTGTACAGTGCTGACACTGAATTACCATATTCATGGTATTCACATACCAGCCAACATGTTTTCATACATTTTTGATAAATGCTTTTGATAACTTTGAGAGAACTTTAAATGTTAGCATTTTTAAAATGTTATATAACATTTGTGATACTTAATAGAAATTAATTAATTTTTAATTAAAAAATTAAAAATTAAATTATTAGTAAATAACTTTACGACGTAAACGTAACCCGCATGACCACAACGATTACTTGTATGGTATTATCATATCCTATAAAAACTGTAATAGAACAGTATCTAGTGAATAAGTGAATAACAAAATACATTTAAAATAGACACTTTGGTTACAATGTTAAATTTGGCCTGTAGCAGTTTATGTGACTGATGAATCCCTACAGTCTGAAGACATTTAAAGACATTTAAAGCTTGGCTTGTGTTTTTGCAGGTGTGCCCACCTGTGTGGTTTGAAAACAGCTTCGCTCTTGTTTAACATGCTTGCTTTAGCATGCATGCTCCTGTCTTTGTCTGTTTTGCTTAGCTTGCATTGTGTTGGAGATTTGTGTTGAGTTGTTTCTTTGGTAGTGTGGCTCAGTGAGAGATGAAAAAAGTCACTCTCCCACTAACCCTGATCCAGGTCTGGTTACTTATTCACCTAAAACTAATGCAGGACTCCATGGTTCTGTCATTTAACCTGCATTTGTGAACCCAAACCAGAGACTTCAGTGTTAGTTTTTAAGAAGATTTTCACAGAATTGTGCTAAAACAAAAATGCACATCAATTACAAGGTTGTTATCATTGATCCAAGACTGGAAGGATGCATTTTCCTTTATTCACCATCACAAGTTACAAGTTACTAGTGGAGTTTATTGTTATTTCAACCATATACAAGTACATAGTGCTACATAAGACACACACTGAACATCAGACATACAAGGGCTACATAATTTAAACATAATATAAACATAAAGTGCACAAGTGCAAACATGTGCAGACAGCATAAGACAGTACAAAGACCATTGAGACATACTATGAGCATAGTAAGTCCCAGTGCAGCGTCGACCAGTACACAGTTCTGTAAGGAAAAGTAAACCTGGTGACAGTAACAGCTGTAAACAAATGTAAGCATTAGTGTTAACAGTAAACATACCAGATGTGCAAACAGACTTAGTGCAAAAGAACTGTATTGGGTGGGGAATGCCCAGCTGTGTGCATATATAAGTTTGTGTGTGTGTGAACCTTCAGTCCAGTTACTGACTATTAAGCAGCCTGATGGCATGGAGGAAAAAGCTATTGCTTAGTCTGGTTGTGAGGGACTGAATGCAACGGTACTGTCTGCCAGACGGTAGGAGGGTAAAGTGTGTATGGGTGCGGTGTGTGGGGTTATCCACAATGCTGGTGGCTTTGCGGATGCAACGTGAGGTGTAAATATCTGTGATGGAGGGAAGAGACACCCCGATGATCTTCTCAGCTGTCCTCACTACCCACTTAAGGGTCTTGCGGTCCGAGACGGTGCAATTTCCAAACCAGGCAGTGATGCAGCTGTGGAGGATGCTCTCGATGGTCCCTCTGTAAAATGTGGTGAGGATGGGAGATGTGCTATCCTCAGACTTCTTAGAAAGTATAGGTGCTGCTGGGTTTCTTGGTTTTGGAGCTGGTGTTGAGCGACCAGGTGAGGTTCTCCGCTTGGTAAACACCAAGAAACTTTGTGCTCTTGACGATCTCTAGAGAATCAAGATCAGAGAAACCGTCAATGTTTAGTGGAGAGTGGTCATGGTGTGCTCTTCTGAAGTCAACAACTATCTTTTGTAACTATTAGTTTTGTCTGCGTTTAAAGACAGGTTGTTGTTGGCTCTGCACCAGTCCGTTAGCCGCTGAACCTCCTCTCTGTATGCTGACTCGTCATGATGAGACCCACCACGGTTGTGTCATCGGCGAACCTGATAATGTGATTTGAGCTGTGCATTGCTACACAGCCGTGAGTCAGCAGAGTGAACAGCAATGGGCTGAGCACACAACCCTGAGGGGCTCCAGTGCTTAGTTTGGTGGTGTTGGAGGTGCTGTTCCCGATCCGGACTGACTGAGGTCTCCCAGTCAGGAAGTCCAGGATCCAGTTGCAGAGAGGGGTGTTCAGGCCCAGCAGGTTTAGCTTTTCAATCAGGTGCTGGGGAATGATTGTGTTGAATGCTAAACTGAAATCTATGAATCTATGCATTCGAACATATGTGTCTTTATTGTCCAGGTGGGTGAAGGCCAGGTGGAGGGTGGTGGTGATGGCGTCATCTGTTGAGCGGTTGGGGCGGTAAGCAAATTGCAGAGGGTCCAGAGAGGGGGGCAGCAGGGTCTTTTTTGTGCTTCATGATGATGGGTGTGAGTGAAACGGGATGGTGTTCATTGAGGCAGGACATTGGAGACTACTTTGGCACAGGGACAATAGTGGTGGCCTTAAAGCACGTCAGCACAACAGTGCTGCTCAGGGAGGTGTTGAAGATGTCTGTGAAAACATCTGCCAGCTGGTCTGCGCATCCTCTGAGAACTCTGCCAGGAATGTTGTCTGGACCAGCAGCCTTTCGCGGGTTGACTCTATGTAGTGTCTTCCTCACATCGACTGTGTGGTCACAGCACCTGATCATTAAGAGGAGGGGTGGTCTTCCTCACCGTCACGTCATTCTGTGCCTCAAACCGAGTGTAGAAGTTGTTCAGAGCATCGGGGAGGGAGGCATCAATGTTACAGGCAGGTGATGTTGTCCTGTAGTTGGTGATAGCCTGCCGTGTGTCTTTACTGGTCTCGAAATGGTTGTGGATTTTCTGAGCATGTGTGCGCTTTGCCTTCCTGATAGCCCTGGACAGCTCGCACACCTCGCTGTTCTTAGAGCCACTCTGTCGCCTGCTCTGAAGGCGGAGTCTCGGGTCCTCAGTAGCGCATGCACCTGTGCAGTCATCCATGGTTTCTGGTTGGAGCGTGTGGTGATGGTCTTGGAGACGGTGACGTCATCAAGGCACTTGGTGATATAGCTGGTCACTGATGTCGCGTATTCCTCCAAGTTGGTGAAGTCGTGTCAGTTGGCGCTTCCCTGAACATGTGCCAGTCAGTGTGTTCTAAACAGTCCTGAAGAGCAGAGCTGGCTCCTGCTGGACGTTTTCACCTGCTTCAGAACTGGTTTCGAGCATCTGAATAGCGGTCTGTATGCTGGGATTAGCATAACTCTCCGGCAACAATAAACACTCCATCAGGGTTTGAGTTCTGCAGCTCACTAATAGCCCCATACAGTTCTGTTGCGCCGCCACTTTTACATTTGCACTGGGGGGAATGTATACTCCGATTATGAGAATGGTGGTGAATTTCTGTGGTAAATAAAAATGTCTGCATCTAACAGTCACAAACTCACCAGCGATGAAAAGTAACTAGAGACTAGCACTGAGTTCTTGCACCGTTACGTGTTGATGTAAACACACAAGCCACCGCCGCGAGCCTTACTGCATAGAGCTGTGTTTCTGTCGGCACAGAACAAAGCTAGCCATCTAGCTGAATGGCGGCGTTTGGAACTCTGTCGCTAAGCCATGTCTCTGTGAAAACAAAGACCCAGCAGTCTCTGAACTCATGCCGCGTAGTTTGTTGGAGTCGGATGTAATCCAATTTATTGTCCAGGGAGCAGACATTGGAGAGCAGGATTGATAGGAGAGCCGGCCGGCTAGCGTTTGTTTTTAGCCTAGCACGGACCCCTGCCCTCTTGCGACATCCCCTCCCCCGGTCATCGGCATCAGGTGATGCAGAGGGCTGGAGGCCTGGTCTTGACCAGCCTGGTGGCCAGTCTTCATTGATTGCACATTCCACCAGTAAGAGCAGAGTGTGAAGGTTTAATTATCAGAGTACTAGCACAGTTTTGTGCTATTT
This sequence comes from Botia almorhae, assembly GCA_036877575.1. Taxonomy (NCBI): domain Eukaryota; kingdom Metazoa; phylum Chordata; class Actinopteri; order Cypriniformes; family Botiidae; genus Botia; species Botia almorhae. The sequence continues at coordinate 17,065 of JAZGTJ010010891.1, forward strand.
GTGCAAAATATTGAAATGCACACAACATTATGGGTGACACATCAGAATTCAAAAGAGAACAAATTGTTGATGCACATCTCGCTGGCGCATCTGTGACTAAGAGTCTTTGTGATGTATCAAGAGCCACGGTATCCAGGGTAATGTCAGCATACCACCAAGAAGGACGAACCACATCCAACAGGAGTAACTGTGGACGCAAGAGGAAGCTGTCTGAAAGGGATGTCCGGGGGCTAACCCGGATTGTATCCAAAAAACTTAAAACCACAGCTGCCCAACTCACTGCAGAATTAAATGTGCACCTCAACTCTCCTGTTTCCCCCAAAACTGTCCGTCGGGAGCTCCACAGGGTTAATGTACATGGCCGGGCTGCTATAGCCAAACCTTCGGTCACTCGTGCCAATGCCAAACGTCGGTTTCAATGGTGCCAGCAGCGAAAATCTTGGGCTGTGGACAATGTGAAACATGTATTGTTCTCTGATGAGTCCACT
>JAZGTJ010010892.1:0-17550 GCA_036877575.1 Botia almorhae
CAAGGCAACTACTGGATCTGCACCGCCCTACCTACTCTCACTCCTTCGCACTTATGTGCCCACCAGGAACTTGCGTTCTGCTAATGAACATCGCCTGGTGGTTCCATCCCAACGTGGGAGGAAATCACTTTCCCGGACCCTCTCTTTCAACCTGCCCGGTTGGTGGAATGAACTCCATATCTCCATCAGAATGGCTGAGTCATTAGCCATTTTTAAGAAACAACTAAAAACTCACCTTTTTCGTCTTTTCTTCCGCAACTAATTTACTAACACACCCCCACTTCTACTTGGGGACAAAAAAAAACCTTTCTTATACTGTGTTGAAAAACCTGAGCCCTGTGTATAGCACTTATTCACTGTTGTCGCTTATTGTAATCAAAGTTGCTTTCTGTCCTCATTTGTAAGTCGCTTTGGATAAAAGCGTCAGCTAAATGACTAAATGTAAAATGTAAATTTAATAAAAATAGTTTACCAGTCACTTATGAAGTTCCACTTCAGGTATGCTGACTTAAAAGGCAGTAGAAAGTGGGGCAGGGTAATAAATTTTGATACATAGCTATATTGGCATCTGTACTGAACCCCTAGACTTACATAATAATGCAAAATGTGATGTGAACCCACTACAAGGACGGTGGTCATTATGTGGTTGCATTTAGGCCCTTTTCTTCCCTCTCTAAATGAAACTGTGACACAGAGCTGTGCAGCTGTGCCTAAAACTAGTGAATCAATATCAGACTACATTAGTTACTTTGGCATCAGAGCCTGGCAGGCCAGCACAGGATCAATGCCAAAACAGCAGGCTATCACTTGGTTTATCTTCTTCTTTCGCTCTGCAACTCTCTATATCCCTACCTACCAGGCCAATTCCAGCATAAATGGAAAGTCTACTAAGCATGTAATGCTAAAAGACAGCCTTCCAATAAAAAAGCAACACAGCAGATCTTTGGTTAAAGGGATTAAAAAACACACTTATTCCCTCATCACCAATTTTTACATCTCAATCAGTGGCCAGTGTGGGATTTCAAAGTTGGTGGAGATAGGTGAGAAGGTATTGATCTCTATCTGAGCGCTTGTCTGAATCAGTATATAGTCTTAGCAGTGAGCAGTGGGCCGCACTGGGAGCGGATGCATGCTGTCAGGCAGGATAACTTAACCTGTGTTTCTAAAGCAGACCCCCTTCTCCCACCTTTTCCCTCCTCTACAACCAATCCGTTGCTCTGAAGCGTAGTCGGTACTAATGACAAGGCTGCAGCGCAGAATATAAATCAAGCAACTAGCATAACTTATTAAAAAGGGAAACATTTCCTCCAATAAAGCCCCTTTAGTCTCTCCTAATGCTTTTGCTGTCTGTTGCCACACAATTCATAAGCCTGAATAGACGCTACCACAGCATTTAAATATTAAATGTGCCTCCAGATTACATTTTGTATGGTGTGACAATGTTTCATCCAACAGAGATTCTGCTCTATCGTACCACAGTTTATGTTTTTTATATGATTTTAGAAATCCGACATGCAGCAAAAAGCTAGAGTATGGTTTTGCAAACTGTTGCAGATGAATGCTATTACTGTGGACAGCTTCATATAATGTTGGCGATTTTGTTTGTCGACACTGTAGATTGTTTACTGTTGCCATGCAACATCACATCATGGTACGTTAATAAAAATTTTGCTAATGCCCAGTCACAGATGTGACTATTTTACAACTGTTTTGAATGCGGCTCATCAGTCAGTTATAATGTAATTCACACTTTGCACAATGCTAAGCTGTTTTTGCACTGATTCCAGACAGTTATATTATGCCTTTTGTTATGAATAATTTTATCTTTTGGTTTGCATCCATCAAGCGCCATATAAAAAACACAATCAAACTAGGTACTAAATCGAAAAGGTACTAATTTAAAGTATATAATTGTCTACTACTAACTACTGAAATAATCATTAATACAAGGTATTATATGAAAACATTTTCTGGGTTGTATTTTTAGCATAACTGTGATATAAAATCACTGGTACCATGATTAAAGGGTTTGATCATAGACATACAGCCTCAGAGATTCTGTGTTCATTAGAACCTGTATTGGCCCATCACACAAACACACATACAAACACACGCATATTAATCATGCACACATTCAGTACAAGATCTGTGGATTTACTTTCGTAAGAGACAACAGAGAGGAGAATTCTATGGCCAGTCACAGAATTCCTCTTCTCTATTCCCCTGACTGGCACTTTTGCACCGGCCAGTAATTGCGATCCACGTCTCTTTAATAGAGGCGCATCAGCCCAGCTGTCTGTAGTAAATTGACTTGTTTGGTCTGAAGGGGGCTTGTGTGTGTGTGTGTGTGTGTGTGTGTGTGTGTGTGTGTGTGTGTGTGCATGTGTGACAGTCCGATCTGTTTTATTTCAAAGGCATACATGTGGTTTTAATAGAAGCCGAGGAATTGTCCAATCCCTCAATCCCAGATCAGAGCTGTTACGAAGCACTCCACTTTTCCAGACTGACACCATTACCCCTGCAGATGTCTCCCGCTCAGCAGAACCCTTACTGTTGATCTCACAGTGAGCCTGTGGAGTAAAGACTGAGAAAGACTCAAAAACCTATGTTAATTATATTTATATATTTAAAAGTTATCTTAAACAATGTGGTAAGTCTTGACAGTACTAAACTTAGTTTGCGAAAAATCTATAATCGGTTACAAAAATGTATTCTACATAGATTTAATTTAAATCATCTGCTATAATTCCAATTCATCATCTTGTGGGGTGTGACCAATTCTATTCAAATTCCAAATCACAATTTGAAAGGAATCAATTCCTAAATTCTAAATGTTTTAAACCCTGGACACAGCAGCAAGCTGAGAAAGGAAAAGAGGGAGAAACACTGCAGTAATACAGCTGAGGACTCCGTTCAGTGAGTGGAAATGCAAGCTTGGGAGGATGGGTGAGCTTAACTATTTAATCTCTAAATCGAGATGAGAATCGCTAAATCAGATTAATACCAAATCAGAACAGCAGAAGCGGGTCTGCGTTTATTGATTTCCTTTTTCTTTAGTCGGCTGATTCGGCCGTTTGACTCGAAACAGAACATGATTTCAGGGGTCTGAAGCAGAAAATTGCTGCTGCGCTTTGCAGATAAAAACAAGAACTCCATTCGCACTCCTCACGATGGCACTACAGGATGGGATGGGGGGTTTGCGTGATCAGGGACCTGGAAAACAGGTGTGTATAGCAGTGCTGCATGCGTACACAGAGAGTCGCAGGTGCACACAGAAAAACACGTTCTGCACAAAGACTTCACATGCTCCCTCATGCTGGATGCTGAGGATGAAAGCACCCTGCACAAGCTCTGTTCCAAAACCTAGTGAGCTGCCTCATTGTCTACTAGGCAGCTTCCTCACCCAGATGAAACCTCAAAAGTTACTAATTTAGAACACTATACATGCGCAGAGATTCAAGCCAATCTAAACGTATGAGAGACTCTGCTCACAACCGACTAGGTATATTGCTAAGCTAACAAAGTATACTCTAAATAACATAAAAATACTGAAATACTGGGTAAAATAGTCCATTTTTAATTAGGTTGCATTTGTATTAAATACTTCCAATATTAAATATATTTAAACTGTAATTTTCCTTGCTTCGATTACAAACTTAAAAACAAAAACATTTACTGAGATGCAATGCATTATGGGATTGCCTTTACAACAAGGGATACATGGGATACTGTTTTAGAACCTGACTTCTGTTTCAGGAATGTGCATATAATGGCTTAAAATGCTTCATATGGCAGCTGATCACTAGGTTTTGTAACTGAGAGGCAGTGATACGATCAGGTCAACCTGACTCTAACAAGCCATTCCCATTACACATTTCCCAGCCCTAACAAAAGACCCTCTGCAAACAAAGACCAAGAGAAAGCAAGTGTGCATGTGAGTGTGCGTGCATATGTAAATGTAGCATTTACACAGTTTTTAGTGTTATTTGTGCAGTCAGCTGTGTGACAGAGAAACACTCTGCTCTGTCACATCCACTTCATTATTTAGATCAGGAGCTCTCAATCATGTTTAATTCACCACTGATAGGCTACGCCACATCATGACAGTGACACAGCTCCAACTAAACGTGCCACAGGCTCAGGGACAATAACACAGGCGAAGAAGCTTCAATATAAAGCATGTGTGTAAGTATTTGCGACACAAAGGCAACTCATTTTAGGTCTTTAAACTATATTTAATATATAACCAGAAACTGTTGGGGAGAATTCTGGGTAGAATAAGTCGGAAGGGGGAATTTACTAACAACGTATTGTGGGCACCAATAGCATGGTTTATTTGTGCGCCCTGCCTGCATTGCTCGCTGCATTATTTTAAGGAATTATGCAAACTATGCACACCCAAACAATTTGTGCTGAACGCAATTTGCATGGGGTAATTCCCTGATCTTTGTTTTTAGAAGGCTGGGTTCAAACAACATGTGTCTGTATTTATGGCCACTTGTGAAGCTTTTCACTATCAGTTGATCATCATATGATGAATTACTGGTGCCACAATCATCAGAAAAGCACAAGTCTAATTTACTTGAAAGAAGGCATGTTTGCTCTAAAAAGAATGATATTGATGTGTGACTATATGGCACAGACAGTGTCTAGTTAAAGCTGCAATCAGTAACGTTTACCTTTATTGCCATCACTGTTCAAAACACAAAATGTGCAACTTAACTACAAATTACTGACATTTCCTAGGAAATCAGACCCGACATCCTAAATGATAAATCATTACTTTAAACTTACAGTTATGAATTGGGGCAAGGTAAGGACACTGTTTTGAACACTGATCTAAAAATTTGCTTGCTTAATAACTCATTTTTGTTCATTTTTAAACTTGGGGTAAATAAGATTGGGGTGAAGGGAGTTGTGTTGAAATACCACAGGTAAAAGTGGGTGTTTGATTAATTCGCCCCACAGTAATTAGAGACAGGAATGAATTGAATGCATGAATTCAAAGAGTAGTATTTCTACTGCGCGAAATATTTTTGTCTGTGTGAAATATTATAATCATATGCTTCTTTAACAGTCTACCACCCTTGCTAGCAGTGGCTCATCAGGGAAATTCACCATAGTAATATTATTTTGCTCTCACTTTCACCGTTCTTCCCTAGCCCAGGGCGGCTTTCCATGTATCACCCCAGTACGGAATGAACCCAGCCACACCAGGGGAATTGGACGGAGCTCTCATCTGCATGCTAATGTTTAACCAGCCCAAATTTCTGTATAATCACTTTTACAGCAGAACTTTATCTAGCAAACAGCCCCTGCCAAAGTCACTGTCACACGTGTCACTGTCTGACAGTTACGCCCATCTATCTCCAAGGAGGACAGACAAACGGACATAAAAAAAAACAATTGAAACTTTCTCAGTCTTCTCGTGACCTTTTTGAGGTTAAGCAGCACTTATTGAGGTCTGGCTGATGAGTTCTGCAGGTGTTACACCCTTACAAGCTCCATGATCCTTTGGGAGACCTGCTTCTCATCAACATCCTCTTTTATTGCCCTGCTGCATCTGGTTTTCAGTTTTCAAAAGATCCACCCTAATTAAGAACACGTCTCTGACAAGCAATCACAACCTTGGAAAAATTGTTAAAGTCCACATTAAACAGAGAGCTATTGAGGTGAATTTCATTGTTAGCAGGCCAGTTTCAAACAACCCAAAATAGCGATGAGCTAATAAAGAAAAGTGTTTTTTGGTCGCACTTAACAATGCAATCAAATGTTAAATCTTGAATGCAATAAACATTATGAAACCGTACCAGCACCTCCCCAATTAGCCATTCCCACAGTAAGCACCAATAAGCAACAGGCCTGATGGGTAAGCAGAACCAAGGGTGTCTGAAAGCAAAATTATTCAAATTTTGCAAAATCAAGTTTGCATTCTGCCAAGTTATTACTTGGATAACATTTTAGAGCTAGACAAATTCACATTGTGAATAATTGCATTTCTGTGGTTGATGCTCATCCATCATTGGAAGTGTTCATTTCCCGAAAATGTTTAATCCAACTAAGATGAGGATTTGGAGTCAGCAAAACCGCTTGCCTGAGCGGCAATGATCTTTAAGACTGAATATATAGACCCACCCAACCACCCTGATTCTCAGAACACACAATAAAGTGTATGCCAGGCTAGTGGCAATTAGCATGGTATCATCTATTTCAGATAAGCACATTTATTTAAATAGCACATAACATCAACTGTGATTGCTCACTTTATGTCAGTCAGACAGCAAGTCAACTGAATAGTTTTTGGCCAAAATAAAATAAAATAAAATAATCTGGATCAGACTATTGCGTTTGTCTAAAGTCTGGTCAATGCAAGACCACCACAGCTACAACAAGGAACCGTACAAGCGCAGCCAAACAATATAGCGTTATCATATTTTGACAAGTGTTTTGCGATTTTCAGCATTTGTCCAGGCAATATATTCTGCCCACTGAAGCGGACCAAATATGCTGCTACTGTTTGGCACACGCAATTTCATTTTGAGCACCCCTGTAGACGGCTCACGTTAATAGCTTTCCACACTGTTAATTTCAGGAACGGCTGGGCAGACCCCACAGATCATTTTTGCCTGATGATGAGGCGTAGAAACCCATCCTCTGCTGCTACTCAACAATACCTTTTACCTGTAAATCACTCCTAACTAAGCTATAATAGCCTACCAAACAATAAAAATCACAATAGCTCTGTTCTAAAATGCCTACATGGGTATAAAATCAATTTGCTTATTTTTATGTATAATAATATAAAGGACACCAAAATATTGATTTGAATCTTTGTTTTTAATTGATACTTTTCACAAGTGACTTATAAATATATTTATAATCAATGTTTCTCTTGCTTTATTTGCCTGAGCCTGCCAAAGTGCATAGTGGGATTGTCTTTCCTGTTAAAGATACATGGGATTCTGTGTCTGACTTTGGCAAAAAGAGGGTATCTTAGGTATCTTTAGAACAGCCCTGGCATCGAGAGTGTTAATAGGATGCCTAAAATGTTACTTACGTAGGCAGCTTACCAGGTTTTGGAACAGAGCCAGTGATATTGCCAAGTCTGCAGCATTTGACTGATATGAATTTCAGGCCTACAGCAAACAGACACACTTGATAACTGGATTTCCGTACAGAATCATGAAAAAGAATGTTCCATAATAACTGAACAAGCCCATTTCAATGAAACACAGTAAGTTTGCATTACAAATAGCTAACTTAAGCACTTAAAATCAAGGCCACTGGAAAAAAAAATTACACAATTATCGCATGATTGTAGAAAAAAATATATATATGGTAAGTTAACTGCCTATTTAATTATTTTAAAATGCATTACAAAATCCCAATTCAATGAATGGGCACTTTGACAAATGAAATCAATAAAACAGAAACTGGCCTTTTTATGCACAACATTGTTAAATGCCTTCAAAGAAAAGCCATTAAATGTGTTAAAAGGCTTCAGAACACTGCAATTCTTATTTTTTTAAACCAGATGCTTCGTCCATTAACCTTTTCCAGCCATGTCCAAGCTTTAAGCCGCTTCTGTTCACACTTATTCTATATTTGATGTAAATTGAATTTTTTTTAAAGTGGTATGGGACCCATGTAAAAGTAACCTAATACAGAAATAATGAAGCATTTTACTTGGAAATAAAAAGATTTTTTACACATCAGAGCATTTGGAAATACAATTGAGGAATGGTAACCATCTGTCTGTATTCACTGCAGTTTTCCATGGGTGGGATAGAACAAGTGATGGTTTCACACACACACACACACACACACACACACTTGTTTGCGATTTAAATCGTCTATTGTGGGGGTCAAAACAGCTTGTATATCACTTAAAGCTTCAAAGCAGGGTGACATTAAGAGGCTCACCTTTTGACCTAGAGGTGAATGACCAAATTCCTCTTTTTACACATAAAGAAAAGCGTAAATCCATTTGACACAAAAGAGAGCTAAGCTTTTGCAGAAAATGACACACATTTCCCACACTGAGTTTTTTTTTCACTTTTGTACTCCTGTGCACTTATGTGAAAGACCCCAGGCTATCCAATATTGCTCATCACAGCAATTTGGAGAGCATTGGCAAAACTCACAAATTCAAAATGCCACTCGAATATGGCTTTCACAGTCAATAGGATAATCAAAACAGGCAAGAGGGAATATCACAAGATGTTCTTCTCTTCTTGATTGAACCACTTCAAACGAAATTCAAACATGATTCCTCCAGCCAGGAAACTAATCCTGATCTTTTACATGAACCAGAGGATCATCTCCACACAAATCAGGCAAGACTTTCTGATCAAAGAGCAGAACACACAAAATCGGCTGCCATGCGTTTTAAAAAAAGGGACTTCTGGGTACCAAGCCCAACCGGGTGTTCCATTCCGTAAAAAACTAGTAATTAAAATATTAAAGTAAACATGAAATAAAATGAAATTTAAATTAAAACCTTACCTGTTTACTTTCTCAATACACATTTCCTGGTGTCATTGCAAACATTTTATCATCTTATTGCACCTTTTATTTAATACAAGTAGTATCTGAAGGTGCTCTGCACCTAAGTAGAAAGGCATTTTGGGCATTCAGCCAGATTTCTTTGCTGAATTAACTTGACTGATTCCAACATACATACACACACTTTCCTAAATATTTTACCTTGAAACATCCCTCTTAGTCAAATTTATGTTTGTGGTGGGCTCACAAAATTAAGGTATAGATTTGAGGTTTCCTGTGAAATTTAGCTAAACCTCAGACAAACATGATAAGCTTTAAAAAGTCTTTATTTTTTAGCATTAAGTAATGCAGTGAAAAAAAAAATCACAGGAGGAAATTTCAATTTAGGTTATCATTGCTGAATTTGCCAGAAAACTGGAGGTTAAGGGATAGCGTCCATTTACCATCTGTTTTACATCTCTTAGGGATATCTGTAAATCACCTAATCGCTATCAAAAGGCGTAGTACATTCCATTTATCTGCTCCTCCATCTATTGTGATTCACCATGATGGATACAATTTAGCCAAGAATTCTCTACATTAAGCAGATTTATCATCCCTTGTGTTTTTCAACGAAAAATAAAATTACAGCAGACATGCTGTATCACAGACCATAAACATCTTAACACGTGTTTAAAATTTACTTTACACCATACAAATGATAGCGTGCAGCAAGTTTCTGTGTTCCTAAAGGAAAACTCTTGATGTAAAGTGCCCACTCCCCTAAAAAGTACAGACAAGTTCAGAAAGAATCAATCAATCGACTGATCGAGCCCAGTGCTGAGACATTTTAGGCATTATCAATAGATCAGAACACTCAAGGGACTCCTCGGGCCCCATTACCGACAACAGTGCACAAATTGCCATATTAATACATTAGTTCGGCGATTTACAACTTGGCTTTCTCCGAGACAATAATATTAAACTACAACAATTTTTGCATGCTTTTCAATAAGCTGATTCACTACAGAGTCAGAGCAAATTGCACGTGTTTAAAACTAAAGACAGAGGTTAGCAGTACTAGCTCTAACACGCACATGTGCACATAGATTTATCTTGAGTGATTGCTTTGCTACACGAAGAGCACCAGTAATAACCAGATATCTTTTAATACCCTCATTCCAGCTGTTAATAGTAAAGAAAAGTGTCTACCAGCATAGTGGACAAGAGCTTTCCTGTAGCTCAGTGGTTAGAGCATGGCATTAACAACGCCAAGGTCATGGGTTCGATCCCAGGGATTGCACATACTCAATGTATAGTGATCAATGTGTAGTATAATGCAATGTAAGTCGCTTTGGATAAAAGCGTCTGCTAAATGTAAATGTAAGGGAATGCGTTCACCTGTGTTGTGTAAATCGTTTACATTTGCAAGGTGTCTTTAGTGTCGGAGGCTTGGCTGGGTTTGTTTGCTTAGAGATCTTGCCTGAATGAATCTTCGTAACATGTCTTTATATGTATGTTCTCATAACCTCTCCTGGCATATTTCTTACCCTGGAATTGTATTTCTATGACTTTTAAGTCATAAATTATAGCCTGCACAGAAATTAATAATTGTATGCATTTCATTAATGTCAAGAAGGTTAAATATTTTACTCAGTAACCAGTGAGGAAGAAACCAGTGATTGCTAATGTTGTAAAATTCAAGCAAATGAATTCTTTCTGGAGTCATTCCTTACTCATGGGAATGAAAGGTCAAAATGCTGACACTTTTAATACTGTATATGCTTAGAAAAACAAACCAACAGTTATTGCAACCAACAATTTTGCTTACGGTGGTTTCTGTGCTTCTCGGGTGGTTTTGTTCAGGACCCAAGTTTTTCTTTAGACATGGATTTCCCAAGAGGATTCATCAATATTCAAAATGTCCTCTATTTTGCATGCATGTGACGAGTCAGGTGTGTGTACAACAAAGTGATATGCGTGATCCTCCAAATCTGGCCCAGACCAAAAATAAACTTGCTCCCCTGCTTTTATGCCAGACAGTTACTGACCGGTGTGATATGCAGGTGATTGGTAAACATTTTGTTGTCTGTTATGATGACCTTTAATCCGTTCTGGCTCCTGTGCCCACACAGGGACACATCTGAGATTTATCAGCGGGCTTGCAGCACTAAGAGTGTACGAAACTGTGTCTGTTTGCTGCAGTAATAAAGCTCTTTCTGCGTACTACATCACACAGCACAAAATTTGTTTATTAGACAAAATTAAACAAAAATGTCTTAGAAACAAACAATTTATAAATGTTTCTTTTTCGGCAGATTTGTTTATTAACAGGAATGATTCCGTGACATGCAACCTGTCCGTATTGATGCCAGGTCTAATTTGGCCAATTTTACCAAAGGACAGATTAATTTGTGGCAAAAAGTAATGTAAATGGTCACAGGTTTCGACAGCTATGGAAAAACAGTATGGAAAGTGTTTTATATGGTTAATTTCATTGTATTATTTGCATTTAGCAGGGCTCGCCCATTTTCAAAATCCCTGGTAGCCCTTCGGGCAGGCACTCTTCAGATTTTGATGGACCGAAATGAATTTAAGTAGCCCAAATAAAAAATGACATTATTTTTAATGTAGAATATTGTAAAGGAGACAAAACAAACAAAAACATTTCCAAAACACAAATAACAACAATCTTATCAAATAATCAAATTACAATCATCAATACAAACTGAAGTCACATAAGAAAATGCCACTCAACGTTGAGGGCATAGCATCTCCTTCATCAGCTTTCTCCATCTGTGCATCGGTCTCCACTTCAGATCTGAAATACCTGCGTAAATCCACCCGTCTCTTATTTTCACACATGCACACACATAACTATCTTTTCTCTCCACTGCGCATGCGCTCTCTATCATGTCGAGCATCACTGATATACAGTTTGCGCGATCATGAATTAAAAGTGAAAGTTAAAAAAGCAAGTGCACATTCAAACGCGATTTCAATACCCCACATATTGATAGTGGCTCCCTGATGCCCAAAAATAACATACAACATAATTACCCGACCAAATTTGTGAGAGAATGCAACTGCATTGCAATATATAAGATAGCCTGACGGGCAGGACGGAAATACATTTTGGTAGCACAACTGGATGACACAATAGCCCCGGGGCGTCGGGCTAGGGATTTTGGGAGCCCTTTTTAGCATTGTTTTATCCCTACTTGAAGCAAACTTTGACCCACCAGATGAGAACAGCTGCAACACTCCACAAACGCTTTAAACAAAAGGTTTCACTGGAGCACATAACATGGGGATACAGGATCTGAAAACAGACTTTCAGATATGTGAACACATCTTGGCAAACATTTGGCCTCTGTATGGTTCAAACAAGGTTCCTCTGTTTTTGAAACCATGCCAAAGTCAACATGTTCATGCAAAGTTATTTCCAACTGTGCACAGTGCCACATATTATAAAGACTTTTAGCTAAAGTGAATATAAAATAAAAACATTAAAGATCAAAAATACATCTACTTAAGATAAGAGGGCTTTCTTTGAGCCTTGCAAAACCTTTGAACAGTTCTATCACATGAAAGAGCAGAGGTTCCAAAGGGGCCTTTAAATATCTGCTCTCGAAGGTTTTAATCAAGGAGACACAGTATCAGGACTTGAGATCATTTATTAGTTAAAAAAGAGATGATAAGGCAAATAAGAACTCTTCCAGAATAGAAATCATGGGTTATCCTGTAGGCTTTTCACTCAGTTGACCCCACACAGCTGTTTGGACTGGCTTAGCTTTTTTCTACAAAGCCAGGGGGCCAGAGAAGAGCGCTCAGACCAGCCAATACATCAGACAGTTTGTTTACAACATTAGAGGTCAGCGGCACAGTATTGATTGAAAAATATACTCTCAAGAGCAGTTTATTAAAAGACACCTAATGCTGGGCCAATAGGTAGCACTGTCAGACTCTGGGAAAAGCGCATGAATCGAATTGTCTTGCTGATAAAGAAACCGGATACCTTTAAAGATATTATTGTGTCACTGAATGTGATGCATTTGTTTCACGGGAAGAGGCTTGGAAAAGCAGTCAGGTAAAAACCATGAATGGCAAAGAGGGGAGTGAGCCTTTCAAATGTTCACAGAGAGGTCACACCCATATATCACTTAAAGACAAAGCACCCTGCTGCTTTAATCTAACAGTCAATAATCAATTAAGTCATTAACGCTCATAGTTGACTACAACACACAACTTGTTCCTAGAACACTATAAACCTCCATAATTAATCACATTAATTAGTCATTAAAAAAACTGCTATTCTCAGCCATGGGAAAAAACATTTAAAGGGAAGCTTAAGTTTGTCTTTAGTTTACATAAGGTGGCCAGAATGACAATTTTAATACATTTACCTTATATTTACTAACTTTTTATTTTATTTTGCTCGTTTGGATGTCTACCACTTATTTATAACACCTGACACTAAATAAACTATAGTTTATTTAATTAAATCTGGGAACTTTCATTATTATACTACTCAGTTTTCTTATTGTTAGATCCATATCAAAATCACATTCCACGTCTATTATGTTATGATAAAAACAATTTATAAAAACTGATGACTTAGTTTTTAAAAGAAAAAAAGCTATTTTTTTATAAATATTATTTAATTTATCTTTAGGTTCCATATTTTAGGTTACATATTATCCCGGCTTTCCAGAAATGTCCAAAATCCAGGCTGCACAAATGTATAATCTAGCGCAGCATCACTATCGCCATCTGCCTGCATTTTATGTTTTCATGCATTCCGTTTGCGCCCATTTATTTTAATTAAGGAAATATGGAAGCATCGGGAGTGTTTTGACTTAATGCATCATGTTAATCATTGTTATTAACAGCACATCTAGATTTGTTTGGTCCTTTAAAGAGGTCTGATGATGCTATGACAAAGACGACAAAGGCGCACATTTTACTGACAAACACTTCTACGAACTGTTATGAATGTAACTTTGAAACCATTAACTGGACCTCGTGTACTTACCTGGAGCGTTCAAAGCGACCAGCAGGACTATCCAAAAAGTCGCCAACGTTGCCATCGCACTTCACGCCTTGCGCCAAATATCCGATCTGATATCGTGATCTGCAAAGAGCGAATCGGTAATTCATGCAACTTCAACTGAATCCACTTCAGTCCAGCCGTTCACGATAGCACTGAAAGTCGACGAGAATGCAATTTGCTGTTATTCAACTGTTTACAAGGCTGCACTCGATGCAACGCCTGTAGTTGTTCCGTGGTTAAAGCGAGTGTATGAAGAGTTTACTACAGCCAGGTATCTAGATCACATCCAAAGCCCGTGTAATTGCAAACAGATGCTCATCTGCAATACGACTCTTTATCTGATTCTTGAGCAAAAAGTCGTGAGAAACCGCTCGACGAAGCGCCGAGAACGGGATAAGTTCAGATAATGGCAGTTTTCGGGTCAAGGGATCCCGCTACAAGAGATGCATCCCAAAAACTGAATCCAGTGCCGTTGTTTAACCCCCTTCGGTTTGATGCCTCAATGACAAGTCCTCAGAAAGAGAGGCGTAATAACAATGCTCTGAATAACTGACCGTTTTAAGCATCCAAACCGTTTGCTCCACGATACAAATGTGCAATAAGATTCTTCTGTACTTTGTTTTGCGCGGTGAGAGTACCAGAATATGTCCCACCAGTCCCGGTCTGCTCCCTCAGTTTGGGAGTCTGGGGATTATCAGATTAATTTTTGTTTGGTGTTGTAGATGTTGGAACGGACCTGAAATCCGTTCGTCTTTCACACCAAGCAGTTATTATATTTTTTTTTCCAAAAAATATATAGATTGATTCCGGTCCCTGGGTTTGAAGGACTTCAGGCAGCGCTGCCACACAACCTGAACTGTTATAGTGAAGCTGATACAAGCGCGAGGACAGATCCGAATCAGGATGACGTCAGATAAAGGCGGGGCTTCTTGTGAACAGCGAGTAGGAGGATTTAAGTCGCCATTGCGCAAAGTTAACTCTGAGAGGAGGATTAAATGTGCAGACACGATGAAAACCTAAATGCGTACAGAGATCATCCACACGATAGCGACATACCAGTATGAAATTATCGTATGTGAGGTACAGCATATTTTTGTAGATAAACAGAAACACTCCGTTATGACTTCAGGGACTAAATTTTACGGCTGCTGCACTGAGGTTTTAGTCAGAACTCTGCTGTATTACACGACCAGGAACACGGTATAGCGTTTAACTGATTTTTGTTGTTTCCTAACAGTAGTAAGTATTCGTATTTCATAAATTGATTTCAGGATGGACAGTCAATGTGACAATATAAAGTGATTGAGGAGGTGGAAATAGTAAAATACTTCCCTCTGCTGGTCACCCTCACATGACTTAGTGATCCTCTGGGTAAACTAAACTAGACATTACACTGCAGTTTTGTGGTTTATGGCAATCCATTTCTTTCTCTTTACACTTGTCAGTGTACCTCAGGTGATAAGCATAGCATTACAAGTAATTTTTAAATTTATCAAAGGTGATGTGGTAACATGACCAAATATCTTATAGCATAAAATTAGTCATATTATGATATGAGTATCACAGTATCAATATATATCACAATATAGTTATTTTAATGCCTATTTTATGTCAGCTTTTAAGGTGTCTCATCCCATCAGAATGTCACCACATTATCACTGTGTATGTTATATATCGTCATACCACTCAGCCATACTGCTATCATCTTAGTCTTAAAATGGAGTCTTATTTTAAGAAAAAAGCAACAGCTGCACTTCTCGTGTGATGAATTGACACATTCTTTTTAAAATTATGTATGAAATGTGGTTGCAGAATTGCACTCCTTGATTAATTTATATACATGATGAAACTTTAGTTTCCCATGCACTGTGGGTGGGAGTTTCTCTCAACAGTTTACAAATTGGGATGACTGATGACTTAATTCATCAAAACATTCATCTTGTAATGTTGATAGAACAACACTGTTTGTCGTCTCTCCAAAGCATGACCTAATATGATGCATAGAGGTGTTTTGACTCATGTTGAAGCACTAAGAACATAGGAGGTTCCAAAACAACAAAGATCAGGCATGCTGGTTCTCTGATTTCTACAAAAATGACCAGGAAGACATTAAAAAGATGCAGTTGTTTTCAAATATGAGCGAGTTGTTTTAAAATGGTAATGTTCCAATCCTCCCATTACACCAATCTCTAACATTTACAAAAGATCTGTGAATCTGTGCAATTCTTAAAGTTCACTCATGGCATGAGACTATTCCTTTAACCATTTGTTGCTACAATAGACGGTCGCCCTTTTTGCTCCAAATTTCTCTTCCACAAATACAAACACTAGCGTAGACACACACAAACATGCACTAGTTTAGACATTCCATTGTGGGACTTGATTGAGTTTACACATCTCTAAACATCTCTAAACATTAGATTATTAGACAGAGAGGCACAGTGGAATGGGTTTATTGAGTTTTGCCAATATTGTGTGCATTGACATCTACAATAGTTCAGTTTACAGAAGATATACCTCAGTGACCATAATTACAATCCATGACTCTGCTATGGGAGAAATCTTAACTTCTGGCTGATTTAATCATTACATTTTGTTTCATACACTTTGACTTAAACTTTGCTGCAGTTGGTACAAGGAATCTATCACAAAATGATCACAAGAACAAATGATCATACATAAAAATGTACATATATTAAATTGTTAGCTGTTTCTATTTAGTGGGTAATAATGTTTAAAACAACAAACAATCAAAGCAATCAAACAACCTGAAAAGATCACAAGGTTAATATTACAGACTTACTGAGTCATTTTGTCTGTCCCAAACGTAAAATGATTTTAGTGGATCTGGACTGTGTCAGGATTTTGCTACAGAATAAAAGAATGTTTCTGCTTTGAATGTCTGATAAATTGATTTCTTTGGGACAAAGCTGAAAGGACACTTTTTAGGGCATGTTTATTATGCCCAACAATATTGCGATGTGGATATGTAATGCAGGCAGCATTTAAAACCTGTATGTAACAACTGAAAGTATTTGAAATACAATATATACAATTTGATGCTCAGGATCAGTCCAAAGTCATGCAGAAACATGGGTGTCACATAAGGCTATGTTACATCCATTCTGTGTTGTATTTCAAGTATTTTTTACTGTCATTTAATTTTTCCCCTGGGGTTTACTAATATTATAATGACAAAAACAGCAAAAAAAAGCAAAAAAACATTTTTTGCATGTTAAATGACAACAATCTGGACTGCTGTCAGGTCCAATATTATTGGAGCTGCTTAACCCTTCAATAACAGCTTCTTCCAAAAGTCAGGATCACTCAGGATCAGAAAACTGTTCAGAACAAGATGTTTTTGTAACTTAGTTACAAAAACATTCATTGCAGCATTCATTGCACATCGAACTATTTTTATCTTAGAATTTCAAAAATGTGATTTTGTTTAATGATATGACCTAACAATTGGTGATGTTTATTAAAATGTGGACTATAATAAAGTCTGATTTGCAAAATGTTTGTAAAACATAAAAACTGCAGATTAGAAGACAGGCAGAGAAATGAGGTTTGATGCCTTTCAAGATAGCATTTAGAAAATATAAACTAACAAGGATCCTAGAACTATAGCACCCTGTACAAGCAGGGCATAATAAAAGCCAGCAGTCATACATGTCATTTGTTTTTTTTACTTGGCTTTCTCACCATCATTCCACTGTCAGAATAATAAAATCCAACGTTAGACTGTATTTTCAATTTCCTGCCCTCTGCATAACAATTTAGCAGTTTGTTTATGCTTTAACACAGAAGGCAGAACTTGCATGCAGATGACTTGCTCTGTTATTGCATGTCTGATGATCACTGTGATTTTCTTCAACAATTACCTGTGATCAGCAAGCTCTTAAACAAGCAACATTTTGATTTCATTTTTAAAATGGAAAACAGGCTCCTGAATGCTGCCAATCAAATCAAAACATTGCAGTCAACTCTCACCAGATTGGCTGATCTATTAA
>JAZGTJ010010893.1:0-17547 GCA_036877575.1 Botia almorhae
CTATAAGTAGGATCTAAAGCTGTTAGTGTGTGTACAGTTAAAATGAGCTGTGCTGTTTTGTTATGTAGTGTGCATACGCAGAACCTTTGTGATTGTGTTGTGGTAACACAAGAAAACAACATGTAGATCACAGTGTTATATATATGATTTTGTACATAGCTTCAATATACAACATACAGTTATGTTTGTTTTATTTGTTTTAATTTGAATTTATGGTGATTCTGGTTTTGTTGTCAGAGCTGGTAGTACATATATACAATATATATCTATGTGAGCTATCTCAGCTGTGTGTGTGTGTGTGTGTGTGTTTGAGATCCTAGCACTTTGAAAACAACCTTGAATTTAATATGGGTTCTGCTTTAAGATCAGTTCTGCTGTGGATTTATTAGTGAGTGTGTGTTGCTGTTGTGTGTTTGAGTGAGTGTGTGTGTTTAGAAGTCGTCTCAAGGAAAGCCACAAGTCAGCTTGAGCTTCATTGAATTTCTGTGGGTTTCTAATGTGTGTATCTGTGTACGGTGTGTGTAGATATTGTTTTTGAATTTATTATTCATGAAATTGTTGCTTTCTGTATTGATTTTTTTGCCCGCCCATTAATTCACTAATTTTACAAATGGTTTCTGTGACTAGTGTTTGATGTCCAGATCTTTGTGATCTGTTATGACTATTGGAGATATACAACCAGATGCAAAATTGTGTTACTGCAATAAAAAAAAAACAACAACAACAACATAGATACTCTGATAAGTGTTGGCTCTTCTTTTACTGTAGTCACTACAACAGTGATCACTAGTTTTATATCCACAGTTATTATTACTCATTTTATTAAATAGTATTTACTATGTAACGTCATGCAGATAATGTGAGTTGTATAGCCCAAGTACAGTTTCAACCAGCTGGTGGCAGCAAAGTCCATTCTGGTAGCGATATGTATATATATTGTGATATGCACCTCAAAATAATCAATATTAATTTTTGTCTTTAATTATTTAACTAGCTTATTTGCCTGTCAGAGCAATGTTTGTCAGACTGCAATTTAGCACATACAATATGCACATGTATACGTTTTATTTAAAAGAACACTCAATGCTTTTTATTTTATAAAGCACGTTACTGCTCTGATTAAAGTTTAATTGGCTCCTTGTTTACAAATAAAAAAATTAAATAAAAAAGTTAAATAGAGTTGGCTATATATTTATTTGACCTATGGTGTATAATGTAGACTTATTCAAAAGTGTAACAGTTTATTTTCTTTAAACTATTTTTCGTAAACTTTAAAACCTTACAAAAGCTTATTCTTGTAGTCACCAAGCTTTGGAGAGTAAACAAACCTCAACAGGTGTCTCCGCGCATGCGTGTTTCTTGGCAGGAAACGACGCCGTTAATTCAGTTGCTGCCAGAGGACCCTTGAGCATACGGCGCTCATTTTGGTAAACACATAAACACTTAACTCGATCTCAAGTGGTAGGATCATTTCTCTCATCAGACACTTTAAAAAGCTAAACACGAGTAAAAACAGTATAATAAACGTCAAAATATTTGTAAACGCGCCAACATATTCTACCCTTCCCACACGTGTTTGTGGTCTGCCTTACATACAGCAGGTCCGTAGGGTGTATAATACAGGTGTAGGGTTGAGTATGTACACGAAATACTTTTGCAAATTGTAGTTGTCAGATGTAGCAGGCTTTATAAATTGCTGTTCAAGCTTTGGGGAAGTTTTGGCTAGTTCATTTTCTAAGAGTTCGGGTCCGGTTTAGTATTACACTCGTGCATGCAGTATAAACGCTCTTGATGTTGTCCGTTGGTTCCTGTACAGTACGTCTAATGCATTCCAATATAACACACCTTTAATTCTCACTGATCTCCTTTACAATCATTCACTAAACCTCATCTCACATTTAAACTGGTCAAATATTCATTCAGATCATTGCAGACTTCTATAGCAGTAATAGGCCATACCTAGTCAATTTTATCTGAATGCAAATATTAAGTATTGATGGTAATACTGAACGTTCTGTGGCGTTATCCACATGTAAACCATGTGTAATTAAAGGCAAAGAGTTGAGATTAAGCGTTGAAGTTTTGAGCATGAAAGAGCAAGCCGGGACTTGCACAGATCAGGTACTTGCAGGGTGAGTCATCATACCCCTAATTAAAATTAATCTCTTGTTCTTTCAATCTCCACCAGTGTTGAATAAAAGCCTTGTAAAATATAAAAGCATTATGAAGAAATAAAGTCATGCTTTTGTAAGCTTGAGCATTAACAAATAAGGACACAGCGTACCAAGAATGGTGTTAGAAAGAGCTGCTCTCAAAATCATTGCATGTCTAATGTAGCAGAAAGAATAAGCATTTTAAGGACAGGCAATTTTTTTTAGCACAAACAGTTGCTATGGGGAATAATTCTTTTTCTCTTTTCAGTCATTTATTCTCATCAGTATTCAAGAGAATCTACTTGAAATAGCGGTGGAAAGTGTTTTTAAAGATTGTTCATAAGTTCATGGTGTACTTAAGCAATTAAAGCAGTTAAGGTTCATATGTGGGTGGAATATTTTTCTTCAACTCTATAATATTTTTTGATATGGCCATAGCAGCTCTTGATACAACAGTTATTCCTGACAGCTTGGTATTTGACTAGTTCTCACAATAAAATTTAATGAAGGAAACTATAAAATTTCTTAATTTTAATTTTGAACCGGTCTCACTGTTAAAGAGAGTGAGGATTATGTAGCCTTAATCACTTATGTGCACATACTAATAAAAATGTTTAAAACCATTTCTTCACAAAATCCGCTTATTATAATAGCCTAATTCTAAAGCTGAATGTTAGTTAGCTTCCAAACACACACATCTTCAGAAGTGATTTCTGAATCTAACTCTTTCATGTGTCTCTGCTTTACCCTGCAGTGTTGACTTTGATATGTGCTCTTATGGGATCAGCTGCAATAGGATTTTTCTTGGTTATTATGACAGAGACCTCCCCATGTCTTTGATCCGCTCTCTGGTCCTCTTCTTCTGCATAATCCCCACATGTTCTACTTCAGTCCTCATTTTCCTGCTGGTGGGAAGCCCACAGAAACACGGTAACATTGTCTTCAACCAGCCAGATTGCTGGCAAATTAGATCAGATTTGTGCACTTCATTGTAAGTCGCTTAGATAAGAAAGCATCTGCTAAAACCCTAAATATAATCAGACAGATTATACAAGATCTATATCTATAATATATTATATATTATAATATATTTCAAATTCTTACTTTATTTCTGCAGTTGGCACAATTTTAACTCAGCTTAACAAAATACTTAAATGTAAAAATTATAAATCAAACCTGAATGGGTTGCAAAAACTAGTGTCATTTTGGACATTATCGGCACTTCATATTGTCAGTGTTATTGAAGCATAAGAAAAAACGAAACTAATAACCTACTGTAGGACTTCACAGACTCAAGCTTTGGCACAGATTGTACAGACCTTTGGGATCAAACACAGTAAATCACTGTAAGGACTTAGTGCTAATTATATTTATCAGGGCTTCTGCTGTCCTCTAGGGGAAGGTGCCAGTGCCATAAATGTCATTTTGTTTTTAATTCCAGTCTCCAGTTCTGCTGTATATGTGGCCAAGTGGACAACTGTGCATGATGCAGCAGTGTGTTTAAAAGCTGGGTGTTTGGCTCCTTCTAACTGAATGAAGAGAATTTATTTGCTGCAAAGGTAATGTCACACATTTTATAATAGGATCTGAGATGATAATACATAAGCACTGATAATCATTGCTTATCAGATTTCCAGGCTGTGCTTTAAAACAGTCTTTATTTTGAGAAAATTGCTTTTCTAGAGTAATCTGAGATAAATAGGCAAACGTGTGTCTTTTTAAATCATATGACGTAGCACTAGCCATGGGATAACTACAGCTATTAGGTTTCTGTAGCGATATAATTATGAAGAGCAGCAGAGAGTGTGATTTATACATATGAGGACGCTCTCAGTAAAAAAATAAGGCCCTACTGATCAGCGGTGGTGCCTTTCTGTGAATTAATGCACAAACCAACATAACCCATAAACCAATTCACTTAGAACTCCTCTATACCAACACACAGTGAGCAGAGACTCTTAAGAGAGAAGGGACCAATCAGCTGACTCACTGTAGTGCACGTCAACCAGGCGTGAAAGACAAAATCCCTAAAGATTCATTTAAACCTATAGGTTTAAATAAAGTCTATACAGCGGCAAATGTACCGTGACTGATTCTCAAACAGCAGAGGCTAATTACATGACAGTTCAGAGTGAAAGTGTGAGAGTGACAAATATAAAGAGGTAAACTGTTTTTCTCTGACCTACAGCCCCATTGTTACACATGGCCTTAAAACTATTAATGAAACATTTCTTTGCCTCTCTAGTAATTGTTCTTGGAGAAGGTCATTTTTGGACATCTTGCTTTTCATGCTGCAGTGTCCATAATACACGTGAATGTAGCAAGAATAAAAGCAACATGTTCTTCAGTACATGCTGTACAGTTGCAGGCTAAATAATATGTTAAAGCACACAACAGAGCTCAGTTCTGCTGGCTTCTCACCACTACCATATCAGCAGTGTGTAAGTTATTACGTTATTCGAGAGTTATTCCGTTATTATCACGTTATTACAGAAAGACAGCCAACATTTTAATGAAGATGAAAGACAAAATGTTGAGTGTGTCTATGAAGATAACAGTAGAACAGTTCCTTTAAATGGGTGAGGCTGAAAACTACCATAAAACCACGAGCAGTCACATTTGTATTACAAACAGCATCACTATGCGGTCTCTGTGAGCAGGTCCCCTTCATCTCGCACCTCTTTCTGCTGTGCTGATTTATAAGGTTAGCTCACCTGTGCTGACCCTGATGTTTTTTTAGCATGTTTATTTATCTTCACAAAAAGAACACTCGATGACTGACACAAGCCCCAGGGTGTTATGGGAAATGCAAAGCCACAACACTTCTCTCAGTGTTTAATTTCCACAACAAGTCTTGCTACAAGCACTGAAATATCCACTGGCAATACTGACATGTACTGTGCAGAAATGTGCTTCTGATGTTATGTAATCCACAATGTGCTGTGAGTCACGTTTCAAAAGATCTGGTATATGAATCATATATTGTAGTACATTGAGGCTGACTGTCATTTATAAAATTTATGACAAAAAATCATTGTTTTACAACGCCTCAAAGTAAAATGTAATAAGTATATATTTAGTGTATTCAGTATGTAAGCAATGTAAGCAGTATGTGTAAGCAATGACAACCAGTTAGTTGTCTCATTAAGAAGTTTAACCGGGTAATCCATCACGGACAGGGTTAAAGAGTTTAAGCTGTTGGGAACCTGTAGAGAGCAGCATTTGATATAAACAGATACTTCTATACCATCAGCGCGTCCTTACCGTAAAGGGGGTGGAGCGACTATAGTAATGCTCTTGCATTTTCCTGTCGTGGTAGCGAAACATAATCGCCGTACAGTTTTTCTCTCATAGACAAACCAATTATGCACTAACTGCGTCTAAGTGGATATACTCTGAATATACCATTTAAAATTGTTCTTGGCGCGTTACAAGGGTATCAATATTTTTCCGCAACGTGCATTGCTTAACGTCAATCCGGAATACGCGACGAAGACCTTTCGCTAAGGAGCCTGGAAGGACTTCAGTTTACCCATTTCGGTTTTTGGAAGCAGTTTGTCTTTCTTCATAAGGAGGGGGTGAGTTATTTTCCCCGGTCCGCTGTCGCGTTAAGCTTCTCACTTTAGAGGTGTCCACTTATGGTGCGCGTCAAAGCGCAGAGTTGTAAAGCATCGGCGAGGTAGTCGCGCTGATGTTTGGACATGGTGATGGTTTATAACTCTGCGCTATTCCCGCGGCACAGCCTCTAAACTGAAGCGAAAAGTAAAAGTGCTGCTTACCAAGACTGGTTTAGTTTAAACAGCTCGAGACTAGATAAATTAGTTACTTTTCTTGTGACCCGAATAAGGGCTGTGTACCGTGCACAGCCATTATGAAATGTACTGTTTACACACCCGTAAGGACTGGCGCTGGCGAGACAGTTGTTCACCGCCCCTGTGACATCTAGAAACATTTAAAGAGGTCATTTAGGTACACATTGAATGATTTGTCTTTGGTTTTCTACATTGGTATACGCAAGGCGGTCACTTTTCACCCTTGCATAAGTTTTAGCAGTGCATGAAATAAATCAACCATTTTACCTCGTAACGCAGCTAAAGGTATTATTTATCTGTAGGACACTAATGTATAGACCAAGCTGTCAGCCCACCATGCTATAGTACATAAATCTACTAAAGATTAAGCCGTCACCAACTCTAACACTCAAAACGTGTTTCAAGAGAGTTTTGTGAGGTAAATTAGTAATTACTTGGCAGGGTGTTTTTGTTTAGCCTCAGTGGATGTAGCACAGTATTGAATAAGAGGATACGAGCTGCTTTTGGTCATGATGAACTGAATTATTCAGTACATGTGCACGATAAGAACGCGAGTCCTTAAAGAACCTAGACGATGGAAACGGGGATAAACAGTCTGTCAGCTCCAGTCATCCTCAGCTTTTCCTTTCATACAACGAAGAGCATTATTGAGTAGTGCAGCACACTTAAGTGCGACCGTGGGGCCGGTGTTTCCTTACTTGCCATGCATTTGGGGTGAATTGCCACTGTGAAGTTGAAAGAAGGCGAGAGGAAGGAAAGGGGTTCGGTTGCATAACAACACAGCTGACGTCCCGACCTGCGTTCATGATGTGCTGACGTCAGAGGGGGCGCCACGGGGACGCGCAGGTCGTGTGAGGGAAGCTCGTCTCGCTCACTATACTTTCTGAACATAATGTCCTCTGATGTACACACGAGCCTGTGCGTTCCTGCCCAGCGCTGCTATGCTGTCAGTTAAACAGTCGTTTGAACTTACCATACAAAAATAGTCCTCAAAAGGGTTCTATTAACAGTGCTCTATTTTCAGTGCTTTATTTGCGTCGGATTTGCCGTGACCAAAATTAGAGTCGCTGCAATTTGCTCAGCGATCATTTTTTAACATGTTAGAAGAATGTAGAGCAAACGAAACAGAAATA
Source organism: Botia almorhae (assembly GCA_036877575.1). Taxonomy (NCBI): domain Eukaryota; kingdom Metazoa; phylum Chordata; class Actinopteri; order Cypriniformes; family Botiidae; genus Botia; species Botia almorhae. The sequence continues at coordinate 7,099 of JAZGTJ010010893.1, forward strand.
GCAACAAATGATATGTCATGTTTGGACAAAAGTGGAGTGCATGTAGACAATACGTGTATCATATTAACAGACATTTTTAGGTTTCACACTATTTAGCAATTCTAGAGTTGAGTTCTTTGTGCATTGAGGTGTTTTGCATGGGATTATAGGAGTGAATCATGTGACCACACAAACGGTCTTGAAAGACCTTATGGACCTTTCATATTCAGAACATTCAGTATTCAGTCACATTTGACAAACACAAAGAAGGTAAACAAACAGCTTCTATTCTTTTATGATGGCTTTGATATCCAGTCTATATTGTGTATATCTGTAATAGATTGTAGTTAGCTATCTATTCAGAGTTCATGTTGTCTCCTTGTGGTGTTGTGTTCTTTAGCTGGGCTAAAAAGTTGTAGCGCATGTTCGGCATCATATAGTGCTGTTATCTAATATAGGGCACTATATGATGACTAAAATAGCTAAGCCAAGACTTCAGTTAAATGTCTAGTTTAATGTTAGTAATTCAATACAGAAACAGGTTGCCTTTTTATTTATACTTATTTCTGTAATTAAAATAAATTTCTGAATCTATTTGGCATGTTTGATTTTGGGGTTCGATTTGAATCAGAATTGATCATATAATTGTTTTGGTACTTTTTAGCAATTTGTGTAGACCAAACAACAGGACCAGTTTAGACGTAGTAACTGAACTCACTGACAGAAGGATATGCATGGTCTCATAAACACTGTAACCCAATGATCGGTCACCCAATGATTCGTTTTTTTTTAGGCCACTTTGTGTTTTCCATCTAAACCAGAACTGACCTTGAGTCACAATGTGTCTGCCTCCACTCAGGATTTAATGAAGTGCTATCATCAGATCCTCTTTATCTTAGCTCAGGGTCAGTGCAAAGGATATTCTGCTGTAGATCCGAGTTTAAGATGATCAATCATGATTAAGATTGCTTTGCCCAGATTGTTTTGTGATGATGTCACAATGTAATGCAGGCTTATCAAAAAGGCTGTTATTAAAGGATAGGGGGCAAATGGCAGCAAAAATGTTCCATTTAATTCCAAGGGTTAGAAATAGGGTGGAGAATGGCCATTAAAATATTTGTGACCCCTTATCGTTATATTTTAATAGTCTAAGTGTGCTGGCAAATAACTTTCTCTCAGCAAGTGACCAAAGTTTCCATTTACAAAGCCTTCAGTTTAAAAATATTTATGCTTAGCGACAGTAGGTTGTAATGCAGCGAGTGTCATCCTTCAGGCCAGCCATGTTTGTTTGAAATGTGAAAGCCACACACAGTGTCATGCTGTCCTCTGTAACCATTCATAAATCATGCTCTCACCAGAAGTCACCAGGTTATGTTATTTATTACTGTAGTGAAGACAAATGGTTATGAAATGTAAGTCTAATTGCTTTTCATATGAATAATTATCATCATAAATATTAAATAAGCGGTATGTTCAATATTTAATGTAGGAAATGTACTTCAATGTGTGGCAGACCGGAGTTGCGTGTTCTGTAGTCATCTGAAAGGTTAGATTTAAAAGTGAAGGTTGTGTGAAAATTGAGGAGCATTAACAAATGGAAGTTTGTATCTGAAGGACCAAAGCTTAAATGTTATCAATACCATATGTCATTCAGGTACTTATTCACAGAGTTTGTTTATTTACCTTGATATTGTAGAACATTGCATAGAACAGAATGTATCTGTTTATAGAGTTTTCCAGGGTTTTATATATAAACATGTTCTGGTTTTAATACAAGTAAAGATCTGTCCACAGCTTTTGTGATATAACATTGATTTGATAGATTTTTTACCACAGTAAAAAAAAGTAACCGTATGGTTACAGTAAGGCAGTTATAATAGAAAAAGGAGAGTTTAAAAGACAAATGTAAATATGTAAACATGCATTTATATTGAGGCAGTTAATCTACTCCGTATTCAGTAAAACATTTATTATTTAGGTAGAAATGTTGTCTAAACTGGATCAGAGTGCAGTTTGCTCCCTTCCTAGTATGCATGCATGTAAATATTGTATATATATTTACACAGACAAGGTCAGTATGCGATTCTGTCACATTAGTCTCATGCCAACACATGCCTTGTAGCTGTACTTTTAACACTGCATGTATTTTTAACATTTATCGTCTTGCTTCATGTACCACTATTTTAAGTGTCAAACTGTAACCAAGATTTTTGTTTTGTATTTTTAAAATAAGGAATGAGACTAAATAATTTTCTGTGGTATTCATTGTGCCTCAAATGACAGAGCTTGTTTTGGTCCCATAACATTCCTTTAAATATCTTCCTCTAAGGCCAAGTTTGTGTCATGCAGGCGACGTTTTGGCAAAGGTTTATGAGAGAGTTTCTTAATGTAGTGCAGGTTCAGAATTGTACAGCTGTTGGGCTGGTTTGCATGTTGACTGCACAGTGTAAGTGCAGTATGTAACTGACAACAGATTCATCAATAATGAATCATTTGTTTAGAGGTGTTTATTAGTTAGTATTAGTACTGTAGAAGACTGCTGTTCAGTACAGTAATGTATGAATTTTTAACACTAAAGTATGCATTATTTTGATTGGCTCTGTCACCTTGAATGGGGATAATAAAATTATATAATAAAATAATAATAATTACCGCAGTAAAGTGTCATAACCTCTAATATTTTCAAGACAAACTAAGGCAGAAGAACGGCATGTACATTAACCGGCTCTGCCGCTTTTCAACAGCTTATAAAACAAGGTCAAAAACATCTGAGCGGTTAACATACAAATTCATGAAAACTTGAGTATGATAGATTATGATGTGGTGGAGATAAGTGCACAAAAAACTTCACCCACTCCTTCATGAGCTCTCATAATGCTAATGTAAGACATCAAAGACGCATAAGCCCACTGTGTTTTGAGTGATAAAGAAGTTATGAGATAGAGCTGGGCGGAGTGAGGGAGGTAACAGAGCACTAATAGAACTGACAAATGACTGAAATAAAGCCACATTCAACATGAATTAAAGAGGTGATCATTATAGAGGCTGAAAATGAAGAGTTATGACTGTATTCATAAGATTTTATTCTCATTATACAGTAGCTGTAATATAAGTGTGATTATAGTTGTTAATTCACTTTTAAATGTAAACATGATTCAGATTTGATTCACAACCATTTCATTCATGTTTGCAGTGTATGATGTAAAGGTTTGTGATTGTGGAGGTCTACTGTAGATCTATTATTTTCAATGTCAATGAATAGGAGGAACGTTCAGATGATTGTTGTGTTCAGACAGCATGGGGTAGTCTGGCACCTTGTGTGAAGAAACAGTTTAGTGATCTGAAGTTTTCTGGCAGGAATGCATCTCAAAACATTTTCCAGATGGAGTGTGAACAGACTGTGTGATGGATGATATAGCAGCAGAATTGGCCCCTTCACACTGGTCGATTTTTGGAACCTACTGCAGGATTCCTGTATTAGGATATTGAAAGCTGGGAATAGATGCGTCACTGTGCCACTCATATATAGACTTGTATATGTGCATACAGTTATAAATATTTAAGGGTTTACATTTAGGCATTTGGCAGACGCTTTTATCCAAAGCGACTTACATTGCATTATACTACACATTGATCATTATACATTGAGTATGTGCAATCCCTGGGATCGAACCCATGACCTTGGCGTTGTTAACGCCATGCTCTAACCACTGAGCCACAGGAAAGCAGGTTTATGTGATGAAGAACACATTTTATTTAAAGTTTCTTATACAATAAAAACATACTGTACTCTCTAAGCCGAAAACTACCCTGCTGGTGTGTAGACCTACTTTTCACAATCTCAAAGGACAAAAGTCCCACCCTTACATTTTCTTGTTCGGTATCCTGTTTTGGAAAGCACATTTTTGCCTTTGGTGGATGAATTGGGGAAATGGAAATAGGTTACAAAAAAGACTTTAAATTATTGCAGAGATGTCTGATAGGCCCCCAGTGAAACATTGAGACCGTGAGAACATTGAGCCTTGTTTACATCATTGGTTAATTAATGTGTGTGTGTGTGTGTGTGTTTATATACATAATGTATATATTCATTTAAATAACTTTACCTTTGATTTCTATTAGGATGTGAAGAGACTTTCAAACAGCATAAAACGTTTCTGCCTTCTGAAAGTGCCTTTCCTGCTCCACAACCCCCCCCTCCTCAAACAGTAGACGACTGCCCATCACAGCATTGCATGTACAATGGCATAAAAATGTGTCCAATAGCCGTGTATTATTGATGTGAACAATGTCACACATTTGCTATTGTAGTTTCATGAATGGCAGGCCTCTTTGATAGATTGTTCTGTACTGTAGGTTATTTTGCAGCTCCATGGGGCCATGGTCCCCTGAGAGTCCAATTCCAGAGTTCAAATCACTGCTCTGTACTTTCTTTTATCCTTTTAGGCTGTAAAATGCTCTCACGTGGTGTATGAGAGCATATGTCTGATATAGAGAGAAATATCATATTTCCAGACTGCATTGCACCCACAGTGTGAGAGCCACAGATGGTGTCAGTGTCAGTCAGTCCTGTAAGACTGCCACTACATGACCTAATTCTGCTTGTTTACTTCATATCCATTACCTTATGCAATATACATTTATTATGCTTCAGAGGTCTCGCGCTTGAATTGTTTTCCCAGAATGCTTTGCAGTGAACTTCAATTCTCCCAGTATGTTAAATGTAAGTGTGCCTGTGTACAGTGACCGTGTGAAGTGTCAATGGCCCGGCTGTATACAGCGTCAGTTTGTGTAAATGGCACAGGTGCAGTGGAACTGTCCCCAGGGTCACAACCCCACTGCATCTGCCAACAGCAGCAGCCCCAGAGACTGATTGTGCTATACAGTGACTCCACTGTAACCAGAAGACTGAAGTAGATCACATTTCATTAGCCGCCCTCTGCCCACCCACTGATCGCACATAGTGCGTGTGTGTGTGAGCATCAGGGATGTTAATGGTTATATTAATTAATGTTTATAAAGTAATCAAGAGTACAAAGGTGAAACAAATAGGATAAAATATGAGATCAAATTGTGTGTATTGATTATCAATCATTTGTGTGTATTAATTATCAAGCATTTATTATTATAAAGTTAGACTGTCCAGCAGCGACACCAGGGCATGGTGTATGTGTGTGTGTGTGTGTGTGTGAACTCTGGAATTGAAACAAATAGGATGAAATATGAGATCAAATTGTGTGTATTGATTATCAATCATTTGTGTGTATTAATTATCAAGCATTCATTATTATAAAGTTAGACTGTCCAGCAGCGACACCAGGGCATGGTGTGTGTGTGTGTGTGTGTGTGTGAACTCTGGAATCGAAACAAATAGGATGAAATATGAGATTAATTTGTGTGTATTGATTATAATCATTTGTGTGTGTTGATTATCCAGCATTGATTATTATAAAGTAAGACAGCAGTGACACTAGCAGATATGGATTCAAAGGACGGCAGCATATAGTCGCTCTGTTTTATTTTATTTAACAAACACAGAAAGGAAACTTTGCCTTTAATTTTCAGATGTCCACCACATGCCTCTGGTATGTGTGTCTGAATGAGGAAGAGAGAGAGAAGGATCCTTTACATTCCTGCAGGGTGATTTATGTGTTTGTCAGTCTGTCATCTTCCTACCTCTCTCTTTTCCTCTGTGTCTGAACTGTGTTTTTGTGCTATGGTTTGACACGTGTCTCCTAAACGGGCAACATAACTATATAGTATGACACTTCTGATGTTGCCACACCTTGAACTCTATGGAAACACAGTATAGTCTGATAGTGATTTAAACAAACACAGACTCACAAAGAAATGAATGGATGGAGTTATGATTCATGTACTGATCCTTTATAGCCCACTGGCAGCTTAAAACCCTGTCCATGTTTATCCAGATAAGTCTAAAAACGACGTTTAATGAAGATCATGTTTTTAAAGAGCTGTGTTTAAAGAGCTTAGCTGGTGAAGCATAATGCTAATAAATTCAAGATCATGGGGTTGAATCCCATCAAACACACATTGATATCATGTGTAGCCTGAATGTACTGCTTTGGGTAGAAGTGACTTCTGAGTGAATAAATGTAAATCACCTCCAAATCCACTCTTGTATCATCTATTGAAAGCTTTCATTTGGTACAATAATAAGTGCTGTATTTGAATTAGCTTCAGCTGGGGGCTTTTCTATGGAAATATTCTTATGTTAGTATTTTTATTTGACTACAGTAAGATAACGTTGCCTTTACATTTTTCCTTTTTTCTTTTTTTAACCAGTGTACCAGTTAGAACTCAGTATCTCAAGAAAGTGCTAGAGTAACTAATCTTTTCATACATCCCTTTTTAAATAAAGGGGAAAAATTATATTATTGCATTATTGAACTTCAGAAGCAAAGACACTTTAATAAATACATTTAATATAGTATTAATATAATTGAAATAATATTAAATATAGCTTGAACAATTCCTTTGGGTATTTTTTACACTAGAAATTGCTATTGCACTTAAGCTACATCTATGACAAAGTTTAAAACTGTATATATGAGTATTAACCCATATTAACCCATTATGTGCTTTTGTCTTTTTTTGTAGGAGCTCTGTAGACTAAGAGATTAAACATATTGGCTGTGCTTCACAGAATCTAAAGTTTACTGGATCACCCAGCATGTTTTTTGGCCTGCCACGTGCTTCCAGCGTGCCTCAGGAATTTTTTTTAGCTAAGCCCCAGCTAACCCTTAATCTACTTCACCTGCTGGTGTACAGAACCTTCAGTGTAATACCTGTGTTCTGTAGATTGAGAGAGGATCAGGGGCTGTTGTGACCACAAAATCAGACATTGGATTTTGGTTGCATTATCATCACAGTCTCTGATTTATCCTTTGCATTCTTCGCGAGCAAGAAGTCAATGCTGGCTTGGGCTGTAGGGTTAGTAGACATTCCACAGCAGATCAAGGCAATGTTATTCAGACATGCTGCATGAAGTTTGCTTTAAATAGAGGCTTTTACAGTATTTATTTGAACTTACCATGACCTGTCTTAGACAATGCAACTGGGTAAATAAGTTCACTGGTTCGATAAGCATTAAAACTGTTATGAAGCCTAGTGAGTTACCTTTCTGTCCACTGCCTAAATAGGCAGCATCCTAACCGAAATGAACCCTTTTAAGTGAGTAAATTGAAGCACTTGATTTGGAAGAAGGTATTTTAGAGGGCCCATTCATTCAGAAATATCTGTTAATGTGCATGAGCAATTAAACCTTTTCAAATGTCCACATTAATTTTCCTAGCAGAGCAACATGTTGAAAGCTTAAGAACCTTTTTTGTTTTACTCTATGCGGTTAACAGATTTTCTAAATAATTTTACAATGTGCCATGGAAAAAAGGGCCACATCATAGCTCTTGGATATAAAATGTTTTAGTAGAACTACAAGTTGAGCTTTGTTTGATGGCCTTATGTTAAACGATGAAAGATGTTTTTGCCATCATACTCAACATATCCTAAAATGTAACTACAGGAGTGTTATTTGGTAATGCATGTTTTCATCTGTGATGTATGTGATAAGCTACAGGAGCTTTCCTGTAGCTCAGTGGTTAGAGCATGGCGTTAACATTGCCAAGGTCATGGGTTCGATCCCAGGGATTGCACATACTTAAAAACAAAGTAAAGTATGATGCAATGTAAGTCGCTTTGGATAAAAGCGTCTGCCAAATGCATAAATGTAATGATAAAATGCAAAAACAGTGTGACAGCAGTATACTAGATACGTGCATTTTGCAAGTGTTTTGACCATTTGCTCTGTAATTAAAAGAGTACATGTGTGTGGACAGTCTTAAGCTGTCCACAAATCCCTTTGGGCTTCTTTACTTGATACGACCCAAGGCCGACAGCCTTTCACAGTAAACGTGTAATGCAGCTTACGGCATCCAGTCTCTACCCGTCAGCTCAGCTCTTAATTAATCACAATGTGGTGTCAGAAATAAATCAGATTCTTAATCTCGTTCGTCACATAGCCTCCTAACGAATCAACACACAGCTCTGATTTGTGCAAGTGTTCCGTGCCTTACATTCAGAGGAGAGGCACACAATGCTATTGACGGAGCACAATGAACAGGAGCAAAGGCAGTAATGGAGCTCTGACAGCACGTTTTCATTCAGCAGTCATGACCTCAACTGTCAGTTCTTGAAACAGTTATTCTGCTACATAAATATTGCAGCTATTCACATGTTAAGGGCTGCATCAGTTGCCAGGGCAACCGGCAGCAGATTGTTGGACAGTTTAGAATGTCCTGTCAAGGTTCCGTGACTCCACCTGTGAGTTTCCGACATTTTTGTATTGCCGTATGATTGTGGTCGCACATCGCGTACAAGCTCCGATACAAGTAAAGCCAAACCATATGGGCTAATTTGACATTTAATTCAAGGATAAAAAGTTTAAGTTCCCCACAATTCAAAACCTTTTAAAGGCAAACGTCCAAAAATGGTAAATGTCAGCACAGTAAAAAGAGCCGTATTCAGCTCCACTCTGACTTTTGAAATATGTTAAATCATGGCAGAAATGTCACCATGTAATTTTATACTTTCAAAGGTGCCCATTAAATTCCCATGATTTTTAATTGGCTGAATAAAAACTCTCCTCAAATACTCCTGACACGCTTTGTGTAGCATTTTTAAGTTTCAAGATGTTTTCCCTAAATAGGTGTAATTTTGTTATAAAAGAACATGTAAATAATGTTTTTTTGTTTATATATAGTGGTGTTCCAGTAAGGCATGCATGTACATAATTACATTTAATTAGAGGCAGAAACATTCCTGGCACGTCCTGAATTTATGTTTTGTGCAGAATGTGACTGGGTGGAAGAAAACATAAAACAGTGTAACTGAATAAATGAAATGAAGAATTTGAAATTCTCACTCTGGACAGTTATACAATAAAGACTTTAAACTATAAAGGGACATTTTAAATAATATGTTTTCACTTCTGTTAGTCATGTTTAATAATAATAAAAAGATGACCTGTTACATTTCATTTACATCAAGGCATTTAGCAGATGCTCCTAACAAGACTTACAGGAAGTTTCTTAGTTTGACATGCGAGACTGTGCATGGCAATTCATTTCTACTCCATGTCAAGTATAATACTTGAAAACAATTATACAGTATATTGCTTAGAGAGAGATCTGGCTCATATAAAAAAGCACTTGAAGCGCTTTTGTTTTTAAATGGTTCCATTCTATCAGATTTTAAACTGATTGTCAGCAGGTTAGTTTTAAATCTTTTCTCAGCGCAGATACACAGTGATAGTACACAAGCTAATGTAATGTTCTGTAACTGTAAGGGTTCTGCGGGTCATACATGCACATGCTCAGTTTTGGGGAATTCCCCTCAGATGAGCGCCTCTGCAGGGCCTCAGAGAATGTCTGCATCAACGTGATCCCAGTGTGATTGCTTCTGCTTTTCAGATCTGCTAGGAGCATATTATGGTTTCGCGCAGACATCTTTTCTAACCAGCAGCCGTTTCTGAAGTGTCTGTAAAGGATTCAGTTTTAACCGCACGGAAAACAACTGTCACATGTTTGTCTTTTTCTGCTTTTGTCTTTCTTAAACAGCACCAGCTCCCACAAAAGACTTTTTACCTCCAGCATATTACAGTCTTATAATTTATGGTTTATTATTTGGTGTGTAATGTGCTTTAGGGATGTATTTTTAAACCGGAGCTGAAGATAGAGTCAGTGTGTGAATCTTGGCTCCATCACATAATCCTTTAGATTCCATCTGCTGTTGGGCCACCAGCAACATATAGAACATGTATAGAATATATATAGACATATATATAGAGCATATATAGAATATATACAGACATATATATGACTTAGGGGAAAGCACTAAACACATAATAAACACATAGTTTGGGATGTTTGAAGTGTTAGTTAGATGTGATAAAATAAATAGTATATGTTAGATGTGATAAAGTGTCAGTGTTGATCAATGCAATATTGACTTTTAACAAACTATATGTAACTTTATACAAAGATCTTTGTTTATTAAAACACACTATTATGTATGTACACATATGTATGTATGCGTCTGTGAGAGCACATGCTGTTAAATGCTTATGAAATGCAGCCAGTATCCATAAGGTCTGTTGCTGCTAGAACAAACATACATTATATAGTGTATTCATTCATAGAGCGACCCTTAAAAACTGGTTTTACATTTGCTTTTATCAGTCAACAAATGGTTAGTTGACCCATCCCCCTGTTAAAAGCAACACAGACGACACCGGTTACACCAGAAGATTTGCATAGTATACATACTATATACAGTACTGCAGTGATTGTAAGAGTGAGGTACGGTAGTATGCTGTTCTATACATTACCAAAGACAAGTTCAAAACACTGGAACGTACCAGATCAGAGCATACATGCAGTATACAGAAATATT
>JAZGTJ010010894.1:0-14580 GCA_036877575.1 Botia almorhae
AGATGTGCTGCAGATGGGCAGCAGTTGTACAGTGGGCTTCTGTGACCCCCCTAGAGCAGATCAAGTGTCCCTGACCCCAGTGACAGGCCTCCTCACACACACACACACACACACACACACACACACTCTCCTGGAGGACGTGTCTGGAGAGAATAAGGAGTGTGTGACTGTGAATGTGATTGTGCCGAGATCGTGAAAAGCATTTCAAGCAGCTTCTGAGAGTTCACTATAGATCATCAGTGCACCTCACAGACCATCACACTGTCTGCTCTGTAATAGCACATCTCGTCTCTGTCTGCCTGTTACTGGTTGTAGTACTATCTCCATATACCACCGGTCTCATATACATCAAGAGAACAGCATACACAGTGTTTGTCATTAATGAGGATTAATGGATTATAGAATATTCATGATGTCTTGGAAATGATTATTTAAATAACAAATGTTTTGCATGATTTAAGTTTTGTTTCACAGCTTTTGTTTTGTCTTAATTGTTCGTGCCTGGATTATATGTGCTCATATGAAAATGAAAATACATGATATAAAAACGTCTTAGAAAATATGCCTATAACTATTGTAAATCGTATTATTACATTAACATTTGAATCTAATTGGCTACAATAGCTGCTGAGCTCAAAATGATAAACATGATGATTCCTCTGACTGTAAAAAAGACCGTTGTCATATATCAAAACATCAAACGTTTTTCAGCTATTTTGCCCAGCAGTCATGCCGACTCATTCCCAGTCCTCAATCTCCATCTCTGTGACTCAGGTATCGTGACTGTGACTCTTGCCCCGGGGAGCAGATTGTATAGCAAAGGATCGCATAGACACCCATGTAATGCCGTGAAAATGACTCACACGTTACTAAGACCACACAGCACTGCAATGGGCTACAAACCTCCCACTCCACTGCGCTGGAAGGGTATAAAAAGTCCCAAGAGAGCCATCGATAAAAGCCCACAGCACACATACACATGCAGCTATCCACACACACATACTGGAAAATGTATTCCATGGGGGATGTTTAATACAGAAGCACGAGAAAACAAAGAGGGCCTGAGAGGAAAAACAAACAGGAGGGATAAGAGATAAAAGTAATGATCAATCAGTGGGAGATGAGAGAAACTAATAATGGCAAGTGGAAACATGATAAAAACAGTCAGAAAAGTAAAAACACAAAATGATATCCAGTATGAACTCACATGTATTATGCTCTGATTAAACAGCCCTGCTGAAAAAACTAACCAGTTAAAACCTTTCTTGGTCAGCCATTATATCCAGAAACACGCTGGTCATTAAGTTGAACTCATCCACACAAAGGGTTTAACATGGGATTCGAACCCGGGTCTCCTGGGTCATCAACCATCCAAATGTGCAACTGGCCCCATTATGTTACTTGTGGCTAATTCACTATAATGAAATTAAGTCGTGGGATTAAAGATAACGTTTATAAAACTTTATTTCATTCTTTATTTCATAAGAGGTCTAAGACAGACCAGTAACATCCTGTACTGGCATTTAAGTACAAATGGGTGTGTTAACAACGCACATTCCACATTTGGCTGTTCATAAAACAGGATTCCAGTAAACCAGCTTTTCTTTCTTTGGTAATCGCTGCATAATTTATCATTTTATTTTTCTGTTATAGCCTCTTCATTATAACCATGACAGACCACACGAGAAGCGTTTATTCCAAAGCCCGTGAGCAGAATCTGTCCCGCATTAGCATCTATATTAGCATCTTTCTGAAGCAGCGCTTCTGGAAGCAAAGCTAATATTCCCTGAAAGCCGAGCGCGCCCGCAAAGCAATGCCAGGCACGCAAATGAACGCTGCTCCACTTTCCACATTCTCTGCCTCCAGGTGTCAAATCAAGGAGCTGCCTGTGAGAGGAGGTTAACTCAGACATGGACCTCTAACTAGGTACCGCTTAACCCTGGTAATGAAGACCACCCCCCCTTACTGTGGGCACAGGTGAAGTCAACCCTGCGCCACCTTATTAAAGACATACACTGCCAACAAACACTGTACCCATCTTTGAGATAGACATTGTGAATCGTCTTGTGGGCCACAGAGAGACCAAGACTTTGATTTCCCAGGAGAAGCCCAAGGGGGAAGCTTTGATACCAGTGCCTGTTACCTCCTTTCATTTCCCTCTTTATTGTCTTTCATGTATTCCTCAGGCCGGTGATATGATGAGGACGGAGTGCAGTCTGATAATGACACTGTGATAATATGTTCTCTCTGGCTACAGGTGAATAGCCTGAAGCATCTGTTCACTCACTATTACTGTCCTCCAATGATCCCTCTGTTCAGAATGAGGTACAGTATGTTGTAATGTAATACTGAACTGCTCTTAGCAGATCCAATATAATGTAATTGTTTGGTAATGGTAACAATTCGGTATTGGAGTAATAAAAATAAACATAGTATGTTAGTATATTCCCTGAAAACAAGTCTTTTAATTTATTATTATTATTAAATATAATTTAAAGTCACAGTCATGTCTTTTTACCTTTTTATCGGAAAACAGGACAATTCTGAAATCTAAAATAATTCATTTTTTTGCGGTGAACTAATATAAGTCTGTAACAGATAATAATATAAACTTTCAAAGTAACATGAATATAAATGTATGTTTCTGCACATGTTCTGTTCTGTCCTTCAGGAACATTCAGCCCTGTGACCTCAGAGCACATTTAGCTTACTGTCAGAAAAAACCTCCTTCTGCTTTTGTCTCCTCACACAAAGATTACACAACCGTAGCATGAAAAGACTGAGATGGGCTCTTAAGTGGGGCAGATGACACTGCAGATAAGTCGTGTGATCTCACTTAGCCTTTGTTATATGATCTGGAGTAGCTACACACACCTTCAGATCTCTGCACAGCGTCTCAGAGCTGAAGTCAATCAAACGGTATGAGAGAAATCTCATGATGGGCATTTGTGATGGTGATTCAGTGAAGATCTGCTGGCATAGATCCAGTTCTTTATACGGTTTATATTGTGATGGATGGGTAAGTCCATCCATTCATTTATATGTGTGTGTGTGTGTGTGTGTGTGTGTGTGTGTGATCGGTTCCAATCAGCTCTCAATCTTAAAATACATGTTAGCACTGACACAGAATGTGTTAATGGCAGTAAGAAATGAACTGAATTAGATATTTAATGAACTACACGCACAAACGTGCTAATTTCAACAAACGGATGTTTAAGCTCACTAATGCAAACATGAACAAATCATTCACTACATTTCTGTGATTAAAAATATATCATTAAATATATATTAAAAATAACAACGCAAATTCACTGAGGAAATCAGTGCTGGAACGCCCGGAAACCCCTGATCAGATATCAGTGGATGCAGGCAGCAGAATGACAGAGCTAAGCTTTAAGAGAGGGAATGAAGACGATAATCCTCCTCTGTGTGGTGACATGACAGGCGGTTTAAAGGTTTCTGCTCTGAAAACAAATTGAGTTTGCTGCCATCTCCCCCAGCCCATATATATGAGTCTGTCATAAATAATAAATACGGGCTGCACAGAGCTATCTATCTGTCTGCCTGTTTCTCTCTCTCTGTCTCTCTTTGTCTGTTTGTCACTCTTTCTATACCTCTGTCTGTCTGTCTGTCTGTCTGTCTGCCTGTCTCTCTCTCTCTGTCTCTCTCTGTCTGTTGTCTCCTACTCTACCTCTGTCTGTCTGTCTGCCTGTATGTATGTGTGGTGAAATGGGCGTGGTTTCCTAAGTATACTTACATAAACATGACTACACTTATAGAGTATGCTGGCATATACTTACAAACACATACAGTGTGGGGACACCTGACTCACTGGCTAAGTGTTTCTCTTTGCATGACACTGTCTCATAAATAACACTGACTCAAGAACACCATGACAAGATTGAGATATTAACTGCAAGATATTAACTGCATACGTCACAGTGCTGGTCAGACTACAACTATTAATCAGTGTATTGTACTTCTTTATGATATACAAACCCGCTGCCACGGAAACCCTTATTTCTGAAACGCATCTAAACCAGCTCTCTCTTTTTAGCTCAACCTGCACAAGAACAGTCATTGACTGACATAAACAGTTTGAGATTCAACATGTCCTACAAGAGCGTTTGTCAGAGACACGCTCTGTAATTAGATGTGGGTGCTGGTGAACTGCTCTGGAGCTCTGAAATCCCTCAGTGGTCAATCTGCCCTTCAAAAGCAATGGGGCTACACCTGAAAGTGCACAATACAGTTACTGTACGGTAACTTCACGATTACCACAGGAGTCTTTGAAATGTAAACAAGACACATAACTTTAAATTTGCTGTGCAAATTATTTGAGTTATTCTTGTGTCTTCTTATCTTATTAATCTTATCTTTTTCTGTTCGTGTAGAGCATTTCTATAAAAGATTTCTTAAGTCCTGCTATAACCTCATGGTACAACCTCCAGCACTACAAAACCCTGACACACACACACACACACACACGTCTTAGCATTCTGCTGTCAAAGCAGCCATGTGTATCACTAATGCTCTTTTCTAAAAGCATTTGCATGGAGAGGCGATGCGTGGGGGCACGCGTGTGTGTCTGATTTACTTCTCTCTGTTGGGCATGTCTCAGCTCTGTTACGTAATGTCAGCCAAACTGATTCAGAGCGCCTGACTGAACACTCACGTTTGTTCACCCCCCAAAACCTGTTTGAAAAAAATCAGACGAGCCACAGCAGTGTCAATAGAAGAGGCATCACATGACACTGAGGTAACAGTATAAACCAGCACCTCTGATTATCTGATACTAAAAATTTAGTAGAGATTTAAAGTTTATCACGGTCCATGTAACTGGTGCGACTTTTGCTTCTTATAGTTAAAAGCTACAGTTGCATCATTGTAAACAGGCCCATTCACACCACGAATGATCACTTTAAAAATAACTATAATAACTAAATTAGCATCCATACCAACAAACAATTACACTGTTTATTCTGTTTAATCTCGCATGTTGCAGTAAATGCACAAGCTCTTTAAATTTCTGCAGATTTGATTGGCTGTCAATGTGTTTTTGTTCATCAGCTGGAAAACAAACGTTCTGAAAGTGATTCCAATGACATCATTCCTTGTATTCTTATTATTGTTGTGGGAATATGTCATTCTCTTACATTTAGAACTTTATCTTAACTGTAAAAATGCCATTAACTGTAACTAAATGTACTACATATCTGTTAGTACAGGTGAAAGAGTTCAGATCTTATATTCAGTACATCCGTCCTGTCTGTGTGCCCATTTTTAACCAGACTGATACAATAATGATACATTCAAAACTGAGATCCATCTGATGTGATGTAAGATGAACTGGGAAAAATATTCGACCTCATTTAAACGCACTTACCAGTTCTTTTCCACCACAATCTAAATTTACTTAAGCAGTTCGTTAACATGCACATTTGAATTCTCTGCTTCTCGTCTGCAGTAATTACATTCGGAACGAGTCCGACTGACATTTCCATTTTCTTTCTCTTTTCATCTTAATTTGCCATGTCATAAATTGAAAATACAGCCTCCAAAGACTGATTCCAGATTGTATGATATCTGATTATATTTCTCATTAACCACAGCCAGCGGCTTCATTGACAGATGAATCATCACTATTCTAAATGATAGATGACATCTGGAACAGACATTTAGGTAAAAGCACCATTACGGCACCCACTGTTAATACACTTTCTAAACTAGCGTGTACAAATGTGACTTTGCAGAATGTCACTTTGTTGTTCCCTGCGCAGGCACATCTGTGGGCTGCGGCTGTACTGCCAAATCAAACAGCGTGTGAGCCTAGGTCACAGAAAGGTCGCAGAAAAGCTGTCCTCAGCGAAATATTCGTATCCATCCCGTCCTTCTATAGCGCGACAAATCTGCAATGCAGGGCGAGCCAAAATAACTATACCCCCATTGACTTTGCATCTGATTGGCTGGAAGTGTCACTGGAGTTTTCTGGTCATGATTTGATTGGTACGTGTGTCCACTGCTCATAATGGAACTCTGTGGGGTCATTTCTGAGACCAGTAATAGATCCATTTATCACGCACTTATCTGAGAAATGCAGCGGGATATTGTGAACGACTCTGGTGTGTAGCGGGTTGTATTAAACAACACTGATACAGAGTGAACAGTGTTGACTGATGCGGTGCACTTGTAAGACAGAGAAGCAGCTGCT
The DNA here is from genome assembly GCA_036877575.1 of Botia almorhae. Taxonomy (NCBI): domain Eukaryota; kingdom Metazoa; phylum Chordata; class Actinopteri; order Cypriniformes; family Botiidae; genus Botia; species Botia almorhae. The sequence goes on from JAZGTJ010010894.1 coordinate 6,212, forward strand.
GTATTCTCACGTGTGGTAAGTTGAACATTGTTGACAAAACGAGTGACACACCGCACGGGCCTGTGTTAGAACCCAATCAATCCGCCATTACTGCTAATCAACAGCACCAAGCCACTCGCATACATCCTCCATTGATCTTAGTTATGGCCGTCGTTCTGCTTCTCTTTACAGTGTCATTAGCTTTCCATTGTTCCACCTCAAAGCAGTTTTCTCCTGTGTAACACAAAAGGAGCTATTATCAAAATGTCAAAGCTGCTCTTTTCCATATAACGAAAACGCATGGCGATCACGGGCTGTCATTACCAGTTACCATTTGGCTTTCCTCTTTATTATAAAAATGATATTATAGCAAGATTTTAACCCAGGTTCTTATGCACACAAAAACCATACTATTAGATAACCCTACTATCTCATATAGAGTGTGTCAGAAAATAACCAGGGGCGTCCTTTGGGTGGTACAACCAGTGTGGCCACCCCAAACCCTGTGGACTCTGTGTCCCCTAAGATCACCCTGACCCCGCATCTGCTTGGGACAGCCCTGACTGGTACAGTGTGCTGATAATCATACAAAATGACGTATTACACAAATATTTACATTCACCCTAATGCATTAGTGCGCCAGATCACACATATTGCTTTTGAAGTTGACAGAGCTGATTTTCAAATGGCCCGCACGCGGAGGATTTAGAGAGAGATGTGAATACATTTTGATTCATAATCCTTATAACTCTTAAGAGACGTGCGTCGACAATGCAAAACCCAGGCGCCATAATTGAGGTGGCATGCAGGACCAGCGTGATTGCTTCCTGAAGCTCTTTGAAGAGCCGTGGGGGAGAGAGACAGGATATTACTGCGTTATGAGAATTCCTGCTCGTCAAATCACTCGGAGTAGTGAGGGAAATTATAGAGCTGATTAGGAGGAAATGAGCGGAAGTGTTTAATTGAGATGCTCACAGAACATCATTTCCTGTCAGAATAAGAGTGACAGGAGCTCGAGCTCGGGCATGATTGTATTCTTCCGCCAATGTGGGCGATTCTTTAAAAGTATTTGAGGAACCAGAACGGTTAAGTGGAAGAACTGGAACCAGAATGCCTGATTTTCTAATGATTCTCATGCGATTTAAATCATAAACATAAATCCCTCCCTCTAAAAGACTACAATAGAATCTTATAATATAATGCCTATAATATCTATATGAAACCCACTCAGTAATGTATCAATCAAAGCAGCACTGAATATGCAAACCTGAATGAACGCATCAGTTTCAAAGATGGCAGACGTCACTATTTCAGATGATTAAAAAATCCTTAAGAGCCAAAACAAAGAAAAATGACTTTTTAAAACCACTGAAAAGAGCATGCAACCATTCCACCAGTAAATGATGATGTGTCCAAACGTCTCTTTCTTCTAATGAGAGCCATTTGGAAAGGCGTATTCGGCTAATATCATCAATAACGAGGGCATGGTTTAATTGCACATCTAATGTATCATTTAGTGCTCAAGACGATGAGAGCAGAAGCTGGCAGAGAGTGTTTTGGTGGCTCTGTTGTCCCAGGGAGAGAAATCTGTGCTCAATCAAAACCTCCGCCAGGATAAGCCGTCTAAAACCCGGCAAAATGATCTCCCTCCCTCCTCCCAAGAGGAGGCGCGAGACAGCTGGATCTCAGCAGTGAACAAAGACAGCAGGAGAACACAGAGGCATCTCAAACCCTCGTGAGGAGCTTCCCTGATGAGATTATGTAAATTACTATCGACTGACTGATTAAATGTTTCACAGCACATTTAAAAAACAAACAAAACTGGCTTTCTACTCCACACACAACATAATACTGACACACTGACCATTACATAATTACAAACGTTTTGCATTAGGCTCCAATATAACTGCAATTAAACCAACTATAGAGAGACTGGAAGAGAGACACAAAGAAACAGACCGAGAGAGGGAGAGAGAGAGGGGAGGGCTAGTTAAAGGAGATCAGAGGAAGAGTTGACATGTTTACAGATGGGGATTACTGCTGTACTCAGGGAGGTTTCTAATGCCAAACGTTAGTCAACATGTCCTCTCACTAATATTTCCATGTACTAGTTCATGACAGGTGCTGATGACATTCTCATACAGCTGATTAACGGACACATCTGTAATCTGAATGGAAACTGCCTGCACAGATGCACACAAAATGATGTCTGGTTTAGAAACAGTCAGATCTAATTTACGGCTGAGCTTTTGAGAGGAATTCTGCAATCTGAACCAACATCTTTCAATTAAAAGCCAATAATTACACACGCTGCAAAGCAAACATGCCTTTTGCTGTGTTCACACAGGTTTGTGTATAATAATTAAATTAGTAAGGCAGACTACATGAATGATAATACAGGATACAGTGAGAACAAATATTTCTTTTGAAAAGACATGCTTTAAATTTGTTTTTATTAAAGTATCTTCTTAAGAACACAAAAGACAGACTGACATACTTGTTGCAAAGACAAATGTAGTATTTGGGTGAACTATCGCTTTAATTTATCGACCTGTTCATTTACGTATATTGAGCATTATATCAGTGGATAATAAATGTCAAGAAGCAAACACATATTCTATAACTCAAAGGTTTAAAACTGTCTTCCATGTCATAAAAGCTTTTTTCAGATTAGGCCTTTTGTGTACATCATAAGAGGACATGCACGTGTAGGAGGACAGTCACCAACATAAAGCTGATTGAAGCAGCTCACACTGACAGCTGTTCCAGTAATGATATATTTCACTCACATATTTTCATGTGTCATGTGATGCAAGTTTTGTGCTGTTAAATTGTCACACTTTGAGCTAACATCCCCAGCACAGGTCAGCTGCACATAACAAAAGGTGATAAAGGGCCTCATTCCTCCTAATGGGGGCTTAAGACGGACCCTCAGTGTTGACAGATGTCAAAGTATCTCGTCTGAATGAGTGGCAACCAAAAGAACTGCCTCCAACACACCTGCTATCCATCAAAAAACACACACCGCCTGCATCACACACACAAACACACGCACGCTTGGTCATCAAGGTTCCAGGCCAATTAAAACGAAACCTGATAGGACCTGTAGCATTGTGAGGGGATTCCTCACACATTAACAGCTGCCCCTCTGAGCCACGTGTCATTCTTCACACAGATCACTGTGTAATGGAGAGAACTTGTCTCATACAGCACGTAGAGGGTATAAAGAATGTAGGTCATGCCCAGGGCAGAAGCTGTTCTCAGCCACAGATCTGCTGTCTGACTTTGATCAAAAGCTTGACTCAAACATGCGCCCTCCTTCTTTTACAGGGACCCTGAACACAGCCACAAGAGTCTAGAACAAAACACAGTCGACAGATTTTTGAGAGAAAAATTGAGCTTTTGAACATTTCGTTCCTGTCTGAACCCTAATTATTTCCACAGTAACACTTAAGCTTTTGTGAAGCCTCCGAAATAAATTGGCCAGTACAACACTGAAGTGGCAGCTCATGGGAGGACATTAGAAGGACATAACAAGTCATGAGGAGAATTCCATCATATTTTAAAGTTCAGAATCAAGCACCAGTTCTTGTTCAGAACCAGACAATGTTTAAAGAAAATGGGGGGGTCTGTCTGCATTGCTGGAGGAACTCGAGAACTGTTCTGTTAACAGTTTTTACTGTCTGCAGTATTTACAATGTCACAGTATTCAAATGGTTTAGAGCTGTGGTTCAAGCAGTAGAGAATGGCACTATAGCAACACTGAGATCATGGCTCGATTCTCAGTAAACACATGAACTGAGAAAATGCAATGTAAGCTATTAAAGTGTAGAAATGTAAATAGAATAGAACACAATAGAAAGTATTTATTGTCAGTGTACAGCTCTGCATAACAACAAAAACAAAAGGCAAGAAAAAGGATTAATTGTTTAAAAAATAGAGTAATTAAGTAAAATGAATGTAATGAAAGAGAAATGAGAGACAACACAAACATACACAGACAGTAGACAAACAGTGCCTGAAAAGTACTACAACAATCATGTCTTTAATTTGTTTAGGAGGTGATATAGTTAAGTGGAATCAGAACTCCAGGTATCTCTAGAATGATTCACTGATTCACTAAAGTGATGTTTCCTCTCTCACTGCCAGCATTACACATCACACAGAAATTAATCTGCCCCTCTCAGACCTTCACAAAAGATGTCCAAACCCCTCCAGTGGGCTTTAAATGTGTCCCTCTCCACCTCAACATTCAGCATGTTTCTGCTGTCTTTCATTGATCTGAAGATGTTTCTGTGCTCCAGATCGGTGGTGTTTCTGCATCCTGAATTATATGCAGTAATAGAGCTGTCAGTTTACCAGAGATCAGTCAAACTGAACCAGCCACCTGCCCGTTTCAGACGAGCGTCGTCGGTATCCAATACAAATCAAACTAGACTTGTTCTTGTAGCGCTGAACTGAAGGTCAGTCTTGCTTAGAGGAATGACCACGTCTTTCTGGGTCGTCAGGAGATCTAATTCCATGCCTGCTAAAGGAGCGTCCGCCTATTGTTGAAGATTTATATCTCTTCTTCTCAAGCTACATGGTTGGACTTCCTGAAAATCTTTCCGTACTTCATATTACCAGAAGCTGGACTACCTATCAGCATTTTAAGTATGTAAGAAAGCTGTTTAAATGGATGTTAATAGTTGATGTCTGGAGTTTAGTATGTAGAATGTGTCACATTCGTTGCTGTACGACATTATCAGCACATTGAGAAATCCATTCTGGATGACATGTATGCTTACCGTACTCCTTCTAGAAATCATATGACGTTCAATACTTCGTTGCCATAACAACTATCAGAAACATTTTAACACAGAAACTACAAAGTATTTCTATATAAACGTGACCTTATTGCTTGTCTCTATTAATTGCATATCTAGTATGGGGTAAACTAAAACTAATTAGACCCGCAACAGCCTGTTCAGTGTCGTTTCTGGTGATTAACCTTCCTGTAACCTCTATGAGTGGAGTCAGGCCGGCTAATGTTTGTGAACGTGGAGGGAATGCTTTTTTTCCTCTGTTTGCTGAGGTGGGCTAATGGTGACAGCTCTGACAAATGGAGCATTGGAGCAAGACCCACTGAGACTGGTGTGCAATACTGCAAACACCAAAGAAGTTAAACACAACATAGGCGGGGCTGTCTATTAGCACAAACATATGGAGAGACACACAATCTCTATGGTAAGCACAAACTGAAGGAACTGCCTTCAGGAGTGATAATAGGTGTCTGAAAGGCCTAAAATATGATCTGATATGATCTGTTTACAGTAATATTACTGGAATAATCTTGTTTTGTGACATTAGACGCGAATCTCTGAGGGCTTTTGTGTTTCATATTTTAAAGGTGAACTCAATTTTCACCTCATTAAAAGGTTTTACGCCTAAAGAAATAAACTGTACTTTTGAAAAAAGGTGCTTTAAATTATGTATACTCATATGGGATTAAGAATCCGCTCATATTAGTAGCGTAGTACAAGTTGATTCATTTTACATTGAGCTGGGCTTCCATAATTGGGTTGCCATGTTGAAATCACAAGATACCACAGCACCCCACCAGAACCCACAAAACAGAGCACTTTAACAGCAGCATCAATGAACTGTATCCACATGAACCCGCTCAAAGACAACATTACTCAACACACCTTTAACAGACTGCGGAACAAATCAATTTACTGTGTAGGTGACAAATGAATCTGAATGCTGAATCTGATTTATAATAACTAATCAGCTCCCCCATCCTCAGATTTCCTCCCTCTCTTTCTCTCTCTGTGTTGGTTCATTGGCAGGTGTTCTTGTGCTGTTCCTCACAGCTGTCGGCTCTCATGACTCAAGATGAATGAGGTTTTCACCCTCTCTTCCTCTCTCTCTCACACACACACACACACACACGGCTCTTACGTAGAGTTTGGGGGTGACTGTCATTGATCTGTGGTGAGTATGATTCACAGAGCTCTCCCACATCAGCTGACGCACTAAACCCATCATTAAAAAGATTTAAAGAGGAGACAAACGTGCACTACTGAGGCAGAGTTTCACACAATGTCTAAGAGAAGATACACAGCCTACAAGCTCTACTACATCATACACGACTGTGTGTGTTTGTTCTTAATGATGATGTCACAGTATTTCATCGAATACCATTATATTCTTGGCTATCATTTTATAAGCTCTCTATTGTTTCACAATTCTTTGCAGTTTTAATCTGTTCCACGGGTGCAGACATCGAGTTTAGCAGTAATTTACTTCACATGGGTAATACATTTCTTTGACATTGGTTTAATGAACAGTATGAATGTTAGAGTGAGGCAAACAGACATATACGGGTCATTCTTTAATTGATTATTCTTCCATGTGTTTAATATAATATATTGTTTTTCTAGTTTATGATATGTTTAGCATATATTGTAATAGTTTTAGACTGAACTGTATATAACAGTTTGTTGATTTTAATATCATGCTTTGAATTTTTATTTGGAAACAATGCATTTCTTTTTACATACTGTATATAAGTCCAATTTTTATTAACTGCTCGATGTCATTACCGTCACACAAAATTCACCCCATCTCACGCCATACCAAACTCTGCTTGGATCAAGGTTATTTACACCAGCTTATTCCAGTATATATTACAAGCATGTATATACACCTATAGATTGAGTATGAGCCAGGCGAGGCGTGAGGGGTTTATCTGACAGTAGTCATCATTTCCATTCATCTCCCAAACAGAATGCGTCTGACATGACAGCCAGCAGAGTTCTCATTTGCTGACAGCTCTGACCTTCTTCGATTAGACATTTCTGTTTTCCTTCCATCTCTGTCTCTGTCTTTCTCTCTCTCTGGGGNCTGGGTATAATACGCAGTGTTGACAGTGAAGTATGGCAGTTAAGAGTTCGACCTTGCAGCCAAAGACTCACACACACAAAAACACACACACACACACACACACACACACTTGAAGTGGCCGATGTACGGATGACCTTCATATCATATTTCAAACCTCCAGTGCTCTGCAGACGAGCATGTGTGAAGATTTCATCTCCACAGGACAGACTTGATTTTTCAGTGTCAGTGGTCACGCGTCCCATATGACACGGCGCTAATGCGAGAGAACGTTTACCGGAACAGACAGCGCGTGGCGCTTCTGGGACCTTTTATACGAATGCTGAACTGTCACAACATGGCAAATGATTTGGGATTGCATACAGAGAACGGACACTTGAGTTTTGGTCCCTGTGCGCTCTCCGTATCTCGACAGAAAGACTTGTGTGTGAACACACACAAATATAGAAGTGAGAGGCAACAAATGTGGCAGATTAAAAATTAAATTAAAATTGATGTTTTGGTGCAACCCAATGTAGTCGGGTTAATTTAGCTCAGATGTTGAACCCAAATAAGCCTTAAAGTTGGACACTGATACTGATGTATAACTGTCACACTGTTGAAATGTGGGATGACAGAAATTCACAAATTACTGTTGACACAATCATTCATTCATTCATTCATTCATTGTTATGAGTCAATTAACCAGTCAGTTAATTTAATAATATTTCTTATTGAACGTACGCATCACTTGGAATCCTTCACGGACCTTCAGAGTTTGAGAACCACTCAGATAAAGCAAAAAGAAAACATTAAAGTAATTGATTGTTTTTCCCACAAGCAAAGCAACTAATATTTTCAAAAAAAACAAAAGAAAAAAAACGCTGTTCAGCAGGAGGTCAAAGTCACTCAATAATCTATAGACGTTTTTCCTTATCATATTGTTTCCCATTTGTGTTGATTTCAGGTTATGTTCTAGAAACTGACTGCAGTGAAGCAGAGATGGATTCATTAGCCAGTCATTTGAACTGTGTGTGGCCCTCCCACAGGGGTCCGTCAGAGCAATGAGAGAGAAGGGACTGGATGAAGAGACGCTCTGAGTGACAGGTCAGCCGTCTCCCTGAAAGACATTCTGCTTCTGGATCTGTTAATGAGGCTTTTATTAGATTCATCACAGCAGAGAGACAGATTCACAGACGCCCCTCCAGAGGCCGAGGAGAGAATGCAGAGCAAAAGATTGCTCAAGACCTTTTATTCATAAACAATATCGATTCAGTTAAGCAACAGAGCTGCTATTGCATTAACAATGTAAAAATATTACATCATTCAGGGCTTACATGGGTCTCTCAGACTAGTAATATATTTATTGTACAATATTTGTGAGTCTTTCGGCAAAGTTGAAGACGTTTTAGCAAATCAGAAGATAACTCATGTTAATGCACTTGTTATGCATGACGTTAGCTCCAAATGACCAATACAAATAAAAACATCTTCCTTTTCCTTGAAACATGTACAAAGTAGATTGA
>JAZGTJ010010895.1:0-17545 GCA_036877575.1 Botia almorhae
TTGTCGAATGTAAATTTGTTCAAATTAAAAATAAGTCGTTTTACTGCTATGAATGAAGATGAATTAAAACCTAAAATCCTTAATTTAAAATCCTAAAATCAATCAAAGCATCTAAGAAAGCAACAGCAACTAAGAAAATGTAAAAGATAATGAAAATATATTTATAAATAATACAAAAATGTAGGCCCGACACAATTGACCAGTGAAAGTCTTGTTTTCTGAAGCCATACAATAGCTTTGTTTGACAGTCGGAAAGAAAAGCTTGAAGCTTTAAAATCAAATTCGCAGCCAGATTGTGTTTAAATCAGATCTTTGCAACCCTAAATATAAGCAGCAAAGACCTGAAATGCTGCAATATTCTGTGGGAAAATTATTAATGTACAATTTAAAAATAATGTTTTTCCAATTTAATTTACATGATGTTTAAGATCTGACACAATAATTTTTATATTTGTTTGTTTTTCAGAAAATAATGTTCCATGACCACGCATGTTCTCTTCTGGTCTCTGGATAAGATGCAGTGAATTAAACGAAGCTTTATGTTTGCGTGTATGTTTTTCAAGCCCATCTTTATACGATGCTGCTGCCCTTTCTCAACCGAGGGGCATGTGGATGAGTTACTTTGCATATGTTTGCACATGGGGGAAATCCGTTATTTATTTGACACAAGAATAAGAAATTATTTAGATGGGCAGCCGTGTTTTTGTGTGTCTTGGTATGTTGGACTTGTGTGTTTGTATGTGTGTGTGTGCATGTCTGCATGTGTACTAAGTGCATGTGCGTCGGGTTACTTTACATAATTAGATTTATTTTCATGCAGTCTATAGGAATTAGTTAAGTTAATAAGGCAGATTTTTGTCTAATTTGGACATTCAGATGCAATACATTAAGAAACAGCATATTATGGGGTATGTAGAAATGCATAAACATTACGATCTTGTTGATGAACAGTATGAAATAGTAAAACTGTGTTTGTATATGCAACAAACACAGATGTGTGTGTGAGAACTGGATGTGTGGATGAGAAAAAGAACGGTGTGTGGATGAGAGAGAACAGCTTGTACATTGTGTTTAGTAGTTGTCAATAGATTGCACGAGAGCTTTAAAGTATATTTTTATGAATTGAATTTGGACTGTGGCTGATGACAGTTTTAAGATGTTCCGTGTTGTGTTGCACGCAAAAAATTGCAATTCAGATTTAAATGGTACAAAATGAACTAAATACAGAAGATCTGATGGATGTTTTTCTTGAAGATTCCTCCACCAACCCAAGCTCTTCAGAAGCAGAGACGATCAATGAAATGGTGATGAATAAAATTAAAGCTTTTGCCTTCAGACAGAATTTTTTTGCACAGCTCTGTTGAGGCCTAGCAGGAACTTGTCAAAACAATCAATCACAGGAAAACCTTGTTTAAAAACAAAGAACTTTGGAAATTTTGCTGGTGATTTGCCACTGGAATTGCCTTCCTACAGAACAAACATACAATAACCTTAATTTAAGACTAATTAGGCCCAGTTACTGACCAATCAGTAACTGGCAAATCCAAGAACATGTTTGGATAAAGTAAAAAAAAAAAAGAAAATTAGTTTGAAACTATGTGTGTGTTTTCTGTGAATGTGTGACACTGCTGCATGGATTTGGTTTTCATAACTGGGCCATGTATTATAAAATGTGTGCTTTGTTTCCGAAGGCCTTGTGTTGTGTTAAGCAGCCATTGTTGCAAGTGCAAGAAAAAAGTATTGAGTTTTTGTACTATATTCTGATTACGTTGCTGGAGCACCAGCTTACTGGTAAATTTGGGCAGTAAAAAAAAAGCTCAAGGTCACTGCCCCTTTTTGGACTGTTTTGACATTAAATTAGATTTAATGTCATTTGTTAATCTGCCACTGTTTAAACGGACCAAATGACCTCCGGGTTCATAGAACACTACAGGCTAAGCGTAGACACTCTTGTATATGCAGCCCTCAATGAGGATGTTTTTTGGTGTTTTGTGCTGTATTGAACTTATCTCCTTCACCGAGTGTGGATCAAGCAGCAAAACCAGATTAAAGCTACAGTGTCATACTGCTGCTTGGATTCCAGTTTATGCATAACTACGATTGGGGAATAAAGAGTATAAACCCCTGCTATTTTAGTCTGCTGTCTGTCTCTGTTTCTTACTATTTGGTTAAATAAACGTCAAAAGTCTTGAAAATAAGTTTATTATTTAAAGCATGTATTTTTTTTTTCATTTTTGGAAATTAAATGGAATTAGTCATCCAAAAACACAACACACAAAAATGATTTCCATGTATACCATAAAATATAATTATTACTAATGTTTTTTATTTTTAATTTTTAACATTTAATACTGGAGATTTTTTGTTGATGTCAGTAAAGAATGTGCTAATTTAAAATGTGTCAGATTTCAAATGTCCAGATTCTACATTCACTCGCCGATATATCTTGGAAGCCTCTTCTCTATAAATGCGGTCATGCCCTCCTGTCTGTCCCGTGTTGGAATGAGCTGGGATAGACAAAACACATTCAGAATCAAACTAAACAATACTGCCAATACAATGAAATCAATTCAGATTCACATCAGTTCAGGTGTATGTCTGCAAAGGAAGAATGTTTAATTGGCTGGGACTGTATGAGAGTGGATCATAAAATAGGTTGGTGGTCTGTTCTTACTATAAAGCTAATGAAATGTAATTAACCAAATTATGATAGTGTGCATATAAGATGGCAAAATAAACAGGCTTAACCATATAAAGGAAGTAGAACTGATATTACTGATATATTTTCTAATAATTATATATTTGGGCCAATATTCCATCTGTTTAGCCCATGCAATTTTAATAATTGTGCATATTATTTGGCCTGTGTAGTTTATGATAATACTATTAGGAATTTTTAATTGCCAGTTTTGTTGCTATGCGTTGTCGCCACTTAATCCAATGTAAAATCTGTATCGTGTTGTGTAAAAAGCAGTCGTGTAAAAAACAGTTGACAAGCATTGTTATGACATACTGTACATTCACTCCTACATAATAACAAACTCACCCTGGCGTAACACATTCCTTCAATAGCCATTCCTGAAGAAATGTCCACCTCAGCACCGCGATTCATGGCTACTTTAGCCATCCGCACTGCAATTGGGGCCTGGGGAGGAATAAGTTAATTAACTTTTAACTTAAGGGTAGAGTAGCCAATTTCCAAAAGGCTAGCAACACCAAGCTAGCTTTGAAAGCAGAATCGAGTATTCCAAACACCTGTGTAATACTTAGGATTAGGGGTTTGTTCACATCCTCAACACTTAAGTATAGAGCAATAGTATAGTGATGTTTACCTTAGCAAGTATCAGTAATAAAGCAGATCATTTTAGTTTGACCTTAACGCAGGCCTCAAGAAACACAGTCACAAAGTCAAGACACACAGTTAACTGAGGAGGACAGAAGCGCTGACGGAAGTTATCGTGCCCTGACGCGTCTCAACATCATGCTCACGCTGACCTAAATAGGTCAACAACATTTTAATCTAATTGTAGGACGTGTCAATCACTAAAACCGGAAAACCAGGATGCCCTACAGGTCACGCATTAGTTACAGTTGTCAATGACAGAAAATTCCAGTTTTAAAACCGTACATGCTGAGTCATGTAATGACACTGATATTTTCACTCCAAAATTCATTTAAGGCAATAAATTAAAATGTCAGTGCAATTGTTGCTATTTTTTTGTCATATGACACTGTTTATTGAATTAGCTGTGTGTTTTGGACACTAGGGGGCCTGAGGAGAGCCGTTATTTGAGCCAGGTCTGACTTGGGGCGATTTATATTCATGACCAGCCTGCCATCTTGAATCATAATGGGAAACGTGACCGGACAGTGTCAAATGAAGCAAATGGGGTTTCAGCACACCCAAGTACACACAGTAAAAACACCCTTGGCTACAAATGCACTAGTATGAGAACAATACAGTATTAAAAGCATACAAACACAAACATATCAAAACAAATACAGTTGTGCTTTTAATTTTACATATGCCTGACAGAATCTGTAAGATTTTTAGCATTTTTACAAAACTCAATCTAAATCATGATTCAAATCATATTTTTTAGTACTGTCTTGAAATGAGTAAATAACAAATATTACGTATACTCCCCAGGACAAAATCACAGAAATTATCCTGTTATTACACAAGTAACAACTTACAGGGATGGGGGGGTAAAAAATGATCATGATAGTGATGATAGTAAGACAGAAATTACACTTTCATTATAAAATCATATATTGCTTTCGTAACTTCAATGGCTGATGAAGTTTTTAGTAATCATTGTCTATAACTATCAATTGTTATGAGTGCCAGAAGTTACAAAAGGCTTCAGTATCCCTGATACTCAAGGAAACAACACACAATATTAAAATCATGAGGATTTCCTTTTTAACAGGATAATTTATGCAAATTCTGATGCTATTTTTGGCTTGTTGAATATCTGTAAAAACATCAGTCAAATAGCTTAATCAAGGCAGCGCTAAATAAAAACAAAAATGTATTTAGCTGTATTAGAAGTGTGTATAATTGTGTCGGACAATAACCCGGTCACTGGTTTAAATGCGTCAAGGGAAGGAAATGAGGATGGAGGTGATACAGACAGACACACCTGAGGCAGGATCTCTCGTGCTAGACTGAGAGCCTCTTTATGGGCTGCATCTCCTGTCTGGTTCTGTGGCACAGACCGGTTAACCAGCCCTAATGCCAGAGCCTGTTCACCTCCAACACGCCGGCCTGTGAAAATCAGCTCCTTTGCGTTGGCAAAGCCCACCGTCCGTGGCAACCTCTGACTTCCGCCTTATACACACAGAAAGATGTTATGATTGCAGTGCCTCACAAATTCACCTTCAGTAACCTGACGGTGAGCAAAACTTGACAGATTTGTAAGTATTTATTTAAAATAAGTCTTTGGTTTGTACCAGGTTTGAGATCCTATTTCCTGTTGATAGATGGGCTTTCACCAATACCTCAGTTCTAAGCAGACTGAAACAGCTTTGTTTGCAGTATTTTCCTTTCCTAACAAGATGTTCTGTCCTGTCCTGGCTGATGAAACTGCACTGTATGATTCCTCACTATGCGCATTTAAAACGTATGTGGACAGTGTTAGAATAAAAGGAAAACCTAAAAAAACTCCAGTTTGCAACTCCAGACATGCATTCATATGGCTTTTCATTAGTAATGGTTGCTTTGGTTTCTGTTATGTATTCTTAGATTTTTACTGGGTCATTAACACTTAGACATTGTTTTGTCAGTTTTCACCTTTGTTTTGCTTTATTTCTGTATTTCTCAGCTGTTTTGCTGTTTGCACCACAAAAGTTTTAGTTTATAGTGTTTTAATTTTCTCTAACAGAGCCTTACTCCACTAAAACAGGGGATGCAGACTTGCTGTCTCTGCTATTCTTCAATAATGGTCTCTTTGCAAAGCCTGCAAACACCGTCACAGATTCATTAAACAGTTGAAATTATACTGTAATTGGTTCTGCACATTTTATTCTTCTATCATTAGTTCTGCTGTTTAGAATGATGTCTATCTCGGTTTTTCCTTATTATCTAATTATGACTGATTAAGAATTCATTTTATGATTAAGAAGTGTCATTGGTATATAAACATGGATGGTTTGTCTCTGTGAAGATAAATATAGTTCTGAAATTTCAGTATGTTTTTATAGTATAACCTATAACCTAATCTATAAAGAATTGACAAAACCCCTTACAGAGCGGTTGTTTTTTGTGCAATATTTTGCAACACACGGACTTAATACTTAACAACAGTTTTTTTAATTTTAGTTAAGAATGTTTCCTGTTCTTACATTTTGTTGCTTAATGGAATGTCACAGATAAACACAACGCAGGAACTGTAGGAACAAGTAATTCAAGTAAATGGAAAAAGTTTTCACAAGCTTTTACAAGACACTGTTTTTTATTTCACTAATCTAATTACGCCTATCTGGCATTCTGTTAATTTGCCTATTTATCTGTGTAACTCATCTGGAACTAGACTGCCATCTATTTGTCTGCCTATCTCACTATTGCAGTCACTCTCTCTTCTTGCTATTTTTCTCACCAGCCCCTGGGAGTAATCCTCGCGTAGTTTCAATCAAGCCCATCTGCGCAGAATGTGCTACAAAACAAACACACACACACACACACACACACACACACACAGGAAGGTCATTTAAAGGATCTAGCCTCCACATGCCATGACCACAGTTTTTTCCTGCATGATGTGGGAGAAGGACTACAAATCACACAAAACCTGTTGTGATCCAGAGCACGCACTCACCTGCCGTACGTATGTCACATGCTAACGCCAACTCCAAACCGCCCCCCAGAGCAAAGCCATCCACTGCTGCGATGGTTGGCATGGGCAGAGCAGCTGGCACAGAATGGGCACCACACACGGAACAGGCAGGTCATAGATCATATTAACAGAGCAAAGACTCAACCAAAATCTCTGAGTGCTAAGACATCTAATGCAACATCTAAATGCAACATCTAATATTATTACAAGACTATACATACACTTTTTTCTGTGTTTTTAAGTAAATGAACTGAGCTTTTAAAGATATTAAAGTTCTAAAATAATATAACTACTGTCATGGCCAAAAATATTGGCACCCTTGCAATCCAGTAAGAAAATGCTTTTCTCAGAAAATTGTTCCAAATGCAAATGTTTTGGTATTCACATGCTTAATGTTTTTGTTTGCACTGTAACAACACAAAAAAAACAGAGAAGAAAAGTAAAATCTGATACAATTTCACATAGAACCCCCAAAAAAATGCCCTGGACAAAATTACTGGCACCTTGTCAAAATTGTAAGAAATAGTGATGCTCCTGTAATTTGTATTTAGACACACCTGTGGCAAGTAACAGGTGTGGGAAATATAGTAATCACACTTGCAACCAGTTGGAGAAAAGTTGACTCAACCTTTGTGTTGTGTGTCACTGAGCATGCAGAAAAGAGTATAAAGAATAAAAGAGTATAAAGAGCTCAAGGCTACAAGTCCATCTTTAGAGATCTTAATGTTCCTGTGTCCACTGTGCGTAATATGTAATAAAAAAATTGAATAAATATAACAATAAAAAAAAATGTTGTTCCAATGCAAACAAAACAAAAAACACGCGAGTACCAAAACATTTGCAACTGCAACAATTTTCTGAGAGAAGGGTTGCATTTTCTGACAGGATTGCAAGGGTGCTGATATTTTTGGCCATGACTGTATTTGTCAGACAAATGGGGCATGAAGCTCCTAAGGTTTGTTTTTCCCCTGAGTACCACCACTTTTTATTTGAAGGATCATAGTCTTTATGTAATATTCATGAGTATCATCACCCTAATGTCTCACCAATGTCATTCATCAGCGATCGTAGGCCGTGCACAAAGTGTTCTGCCTCAGAGTTGCTCATCTGAGCTCTCTCCTTAAGATCTGCCCCTGTTGACACATAAAAAGTGCATTGACAAAGAGAAATTATGCAACATGCAAATATCTTAACATTTAAGCAATTCTTTATTGGGTGCAAGACACTAATGCAACATATTTTTTATACAACCGATCTTAAAAAAGCAGAAGTCTATTTACTTGAAGGTGAAATAAGTGACTTTCACATGGCCAGGGTCACCAAACAGAATTTCAAAAATAATGACTTTCAAACTGGTTTCCATTGCTACCAAAAGATTCAACTTAAACTCACATCATTGGTTAATCCAGTACGGCAATGTAATGTTTAAAGAGACGCATACAAGTTGACTTGTAAATGGTCTACGTCTGCAAAGTAATCTAACCTGTAGCACTTTTCACAATGAATGTTTCAAACAACAGTATGCTACACTGGAGTCACATGACCTCATTACTTTGCATTTCCACCTTTAATTTACTCTAATTATGTGACAATGCCTTTCTGTTTCATTCATCACAATGGAAATAAAAAATGCAATAGAAAAGCGTTGCATTGTGGGATACAATATTCCATGCAGTGTGTTTTCTATTCTGCATGCCTTGACAGGTCATTCGATACATGCTGAAAATCTGCCCACACTCTGTATGTACTGTGGATATAGTTGTATGCTATCCAAAACAGATTCTTTCACTGACCTGCACAGAAGACTCCGGGGACCAAACTTCTAAACAGCACCACACGAACTGCTGCGTCATGATGTAACAATGAAATCACCTCTCTCATCTACACAGAGACAGATGGATATAGATGCATATATGGTAACAGAATATTGACTGAACAGAAAAGTCCTGACACACTTTTCACAGACTGTTAAAATGCAAACTTATAAAGTTCTTCTTGCAGTTTGTAAATAGAAAACAGACAGACATGGATCTGCACTGGATCTTCACACAACAAAGGCTGTTCAGTAGATCAAAGATAAGCCACTCCAAATCAAACATGTGACATGTAAACAGTTGTGTGAAGTGAAAGCATGTGTATTCAACAGCTGTGAAATTTTGCGACCTTGAAAGTCCAGGTTTGCAACACATTTCTAAAATTTTTCACGGACATGATGTTCTGCTTTCTGCAGGGTTGAGTTTGATGCTATAGAGCTGATGGTTTCCACAGACACACACAGTGGGCGACTCACCTGACCCACAAACATGCAGCCCAGAGAGTTCCGTGCCTTCTCGCGGCACATCAGCACCTCCGCTATACCTAACCAGAGAAGTGAGAAACACCATGACAGACAGACAGACAAAAAGAGGTTATACGCTTAAAAAAGCAACATGTGTCAGAACATTTAGCAGTACCTTCTCGATTGCTTACTGAAACCTAGATTCGAAAGAGTATCATTTTCACATGGATAACAAAACGCCCATCTCATTAGTGTTTTATTGTGCACTGATGTTGGGTGAAGGGTTCTGCCTCCCCATTGGTGTTCTAATTCATTCCAAAAGTTTTCGGTAGGGTTTAGTTTTAAACTTTGTACATATCAATCAAGTTTCTCACATCAGATTCAGTGACTGTTTTTTCAGATCTTGCTTTGTCTGTATAGGGCGTTGTTATGCTTGAACTGAAAAGGGCCCTTCATAGAAAGTTCTCTTTGACATTGTATGGCACTGCATTATATTTGACATCATTGTAATTAAAGTATCCTAACCACACCTGACATGGTGTAAACATGGGGTGTGAACATGAAACCAGTTCTAATAATGATAATAAAAATACGCCTGTGAAAAACTGTGGTTTCTCTGCTATTACAACGAACAACACTATTAAACTATTGTTAGGGGAAGGACCTAAAAACGAATGAACGAACGAAGAAAAATTGTTAAATCCAATAGTTTTCGCTTTTGAAGGCTGGAGCTAACGTCTCAGTGCAGGATAAAGTTACACACATGTAGAAGAAGCGTCTGCAGTCATATTGTTGTTATGTGGTGTGATAATGCACCTACCGTTGTCTTCATCAAGTCGATTCAGACGGACTTCAGCCTGGTCATCAACGGGCCCACCAGAACACCATGAGCGCGTTTGATTAAAACAAGCCCGAGGGAACAGTCGCTGCATCGGCACAGCAAAAGCACAACTCGCTGCCCATAACTCCACGCTGGGTTTAATAACAAACCTTCCAGTTCTCGTGACAATTCTTCTCAGTAAACTCATGTTAAATGTTTAAATATAGAATTGCTTTTCGCACGTGTATATACGGTGATCTTGTTAGTCGATAAACAAAACGAAACCGTTTAACCCGGAATTAAACCAGATCTGTTCATGTTAATAATAAGCTTTATGGGGGATAATTATGTTTTGCGTAACACACACACACACACATACTGGACTGAAGTTTGCTCGTCTCTGATTACATTGTAACTTCTCTACCTCACTTCCTTAAACTGTCATCCATCATCCCAGCGCTTGCAGAACTTTCTTCGCTTCATTCCTACAGAGCCTGATGTTTTTATTTAATTGTAATGCTGTTTTATCCGGCTGTATTATATTGCACGCTTTAAAGCGTGAACTACTGGTACTGTATTGCGAGTGACGCGTCACGTCACTTAAAGTTGGGCCAGAATTCTGACGTGTGCACCGGTTGACCAATCAAATACTTTGTTTATGCAGCTGGGCCTGCAGGGTAGATAAGGTGAGGTTACCGCTCTTCGTTTGAAGGTGACAATCGGCAGAGGGCGATAACGTGATACGGTGGTCAATGTTGAGCAGTTAACTTCTGCTCTGCTAAAAGTACATAGTGTTCAGAGAGGTAAAGTATTTAAAGAATAGGTCAAAGAGGTCTTGATAAAAAACACTTGGAAATGCTGTAACTTGGTTGCTTTTATTGCTAATATTACAGCAATGACAGTTTATGCTGATGCATATTGTTGTAGTGAATATGTAGAACGTCCTTTACATTATTTGTTAAAGTATCTTGAAAGACATCTGAATTATATATTAACTGGTAATGATGTATTGATTAGGACAGCAGACTGATCAAGATGCTGTCTGTGTGTGTGTGTGTGTGTAAGAGAGAGAGAGAGACAGAGTGACTTTGTGCTGTGTTTGTTCTCACATTTCACATTTACATTTGTGCATTTGGCAGACGCTTTTATGCAAGGCATCTTACATTGCATTATACTATCCATTGTTTCTGAGTATGTGCAATCCCTGGGATCGAACCCATGACCTTGCCATGCTCTAACCACTGAGCTACAGGAAAGTTCTGTATGATTTGTACTAACCACAATATATTTTGTGCAATTCACATGCCAAAAGGGTATTGCAATTTAAGAAACATTTAGAAACCTAAATTATGTTGTGTTAATACATTTCAGTACTGCTTGACCAGTGCAGTTTATGGTAATATTGTTATATGTTTATATGAGTCCTGAAGCAAAACTATTTGAGAACCAGTGTTCTTCGTGTGCTTAGTGTGTCTTAGTAAGCAGGCGTATCTTTTGGGTCCTGAGAAAATATTTCTCGGATGGTGAGTTCTCGCTCACACAGTGGTTGTCCTCTGTGCCTTATGTATCTTGCTTTCCGTGCTTCAGCCAGTGCCTGGGCGAAGTTTGGTAAGGTGTGAACTGCCCTTAAGTGCCCATCAGGAGCTAACATCTCAGAGGGGAAAGAAACAGGTGATGATGGGCACCTGTTCCCATTTATCTCAGTTCCTATTGCATTATCTCTCTCTCTTAGTAGCATCCACTCCATCTCTATGCCTTTTTCTTTATTCCTCACTACCTCCATGTGTCCCTCCCTCTCTGTGTCTCTCTGCATCTCGTATTCTCCATCCATCACTCTTTCCTTGCTCTCCTCTCTTTTTGTATTTGTTGTTGTCACGCTCATAGAGGTGACAGGCTGACGTGTAAGGTCCGGCAGGCAGAGCGTTTCTGTGGGATGTTTGGCCCTTTTCTCCCCATCGCTGATGAACTCCTGAACACGAGCCTGCAGAGAAGATGATGGGTGGGGTTTCATTGACCTGGAGAGAATGAGATGAGATGGGGAGATGAGATGGGCAGAAGTAATTCATTATTTAAAGTGTAAAAGTCTTTAGTCAGCACCCATCAAAGCAGAGCAGCTATGAATGTAATCACAGCCTCATAATCTGGAGTGACTATTGTGATGACATTAGCTCTGTTCCAAAAACGTGTTAACTAGACAGCATTTGCTCCTAACACAAAGGCTGTTTTAAAAATGTACTTCCTAAATTCCTAGATGCCTATTTTTGGCCGAATTCTAAAGCAGCTTTGCATGTATTTTTGATAAGACAATTCCAATATACATTGCAATAGGTTCTTTGAAGAACGGATGCATTGAAAGAAACATTTACTACAAATAAATATTTAAAAAAACAACAACAACAAGTGATAGTTAAATCAAATTAAAACAAGTTTAATATAAATATTTCATAATTTATGCAATATTGGTGTGTATTGTATTTATTTACTTTGCTGACTAGGGCATTGTGTCCATCACTGTTTAACAGGCTTAACAGGCCTGGCTCGACAGGTTTACTGGAATCAGTTTTGTATAGCAGAAAGCAGCTCATAGGTTTTGGAACAGAACTATTACCTTACACAACAGAGTGCTGGTAATGTAACCACAGCTGACCTCAGAACATTTTTAGAAACAAACAGTGTATCAGTGTGTAGATCTATTTTCTCTATTACTGTCATCCACAGCAGTGTTTGTTTTCAGGACTGACTTAAGAGAACATACAGACAAGTCAGATAACAATGTATAGCCCACAAAAACACATTAAAATTAAACTTAGAATAAGAACTGGAGTACAAGTACCAATGTATGGCACTTTAGCCTCTTGTGTCCCACCTCTAGGTCAGATGTTTTTATCAGCTGAGAAAGCTTTCAGACAGGCACGTTGCCTTTATGACAGTCTTATGACTCTGCAACAGTTTGCCGCACATACCCAGCAATCGCTGACTGGAGCTGGCTATGGCTACATTGAGGTACAGCTGAGGTAAACAGTAAATCTACAACCCCTCCTCAGCTTTTCACCCCAGCAGTTACAAATGCCCAGAAAGAGCCTTTATATTTCATTTAAGTGTGTGTTGTAAAAGAACATGCACTTAGAATATGTTTAAAAACTAAGGAGTTGTACACTGTAAATTGAACATGGCAATTAATATATTGAAATAGGAAACAAATAGGAAAATGAATAACAGTGTGAAGATGAAGATAACTGGATGGAGGCAGGGACACAAGACTACAGGGGACCCTGGACTACCCACTTTTAGCCATTTTTAACCAAGCTTAGTGTTCTTGCACTATAGGTACTGTTTGTTCTCATTGTTGGCTATAATCTGCCATACTTGAACCTGATATTTCAATGACAGCACATTCTGCACACTTACAGTGTTTAGATAATAATAAGGAATTATGATTCTAATCATAATATGATGTGAAATCTCATCTTTGATATGTTTGATGTTCTTCTGTTTCACTACAGATTTATATACTAGAAGATATTAAGAAACATGTATTCAAAGTAAAAAGGTCATGTATAAACCTAAAAGCTGCTCTGATATTGCACAGGCTGGACAGTAAAGATACCTAGCAATGGTATGAGAAAGATGAAGCTAGCTTGCTGGCCTATGGTTTTTCATGCTAATCTGGCTTAGAGTGTCTGGACAGCGAAAAACTTCAGCTTAAAAACCAGATCATCAGAGGTCCAGCAAATCATCTTATGGTGGTTTAAGCTGTTTTTAGCAATGTCTGTTAGCATGGCCTAATTAATATTCATGAGATTATGTCATCAGTGTGTAATGACATCACAGACAGCCAGCACTGGGTTGAGGAGGATGAGATGAGGAGGATGACAGGAGATGAGAGAAACTGCAGGGAGGAAAAGAAGAAACGAGGAAAGGAAATGAAACATAAAAATGAGAGATGGAGTGTCTCTGTCAGAGTGTGTGAGACAGGAGGGAAAAGAAAGAAGAAAACAGGAAATAAGGGAAGTGAAGCAGGCACTAGTTGCTTGCCCACAGGCTGTCTGCCTAACAAGCATAAAGAGAAAATATCACCAGCCTTTCTTCACGTACACAGAGATACAATAGAGAAACACAACACGGCTGGAGAAGTACAGACAGTTCTCTACTGGCCAAGTGAGAGCAGTCAAAAACATTTACAATTTCCTCCTCATGTTACTTTCTTGCCATTTAGCGAATGTTTGACATCCAAAGCAACCTACAGTTCACTAATGAAAGGGACAGTTCAACTGGAGGACTTTGAGCTGTGTCTTGCTCAAGGGCACAAGCAGGAGAGAGTTTTATCTGTCTGTCTCATTAGCAGCTCAGATCTTTAACCGTTAGAATACCACAACCTCTCTTGTTTTTTTGGTTCACTGATTCAAGATCACACATTGAATCTTAATGTGCCCCACTGCCTCACTCTCTGTAATTTTCCATTCATTCATCTCCTTAAATGTGTTGATCGAAGCTGACAACACTGAGAAAGGAAAAATCTGAAAGGCGGACAGCGTAACAAATGTATTAATAGATAAACATATCAATGTAGGAGACTTAAACATGATAAATATTTTACTAAGTCATTTGTATGTGTTAGTAGGCAGATAGATTTGTTTGTGTGTGTTTGTGTCTGTGTGTGATTATCCCATTATCAGATTCACTGGTGCAGTTAACTGAGGAAATCCCCGTAATCATAGATGCTTGCACACAACACACAAACTCTACACATATTGCCTACTTACACACACATACACATATTCTGATTTCATTTTTAAAGGAACTTTGCATTTAAATAAAGCACAGATTTACAATAAAAACACATTTATTGTCATGTTACAAAAAAGAAATTGATACCACTCACACAATTAAACAATCTTTTCAAATAAATTCAGGACATTTGCTGATTTAAAAATCAAATAATATTTTCTGTATCCTTTATGCATTTTTATAATGTATCTTAAGTACTGTGCTACTGTAATTACTATAACAAAAACATTAACTGCTGAAATGATGTATATCATGCTTAAAAAACAGCTTACACCAGCCTGAGATAGATTGTTGATCTTAGCAGGTTAAAACTGGATAAATCTAGACCATCCACCTAATTAGTGTTACGGAAGAGGCTCTCGCTCCACCTCCTCCACGCCACCAGATGGAGCCTTCCCTAGAGTACTAACACTGATTCAGACTACAATTCCCATGGGCCCCGTATCTGGGGTCGATCACTTCCTGTTTGGTACACCTGTCTGCAATCAAGTGGTCTATTTAAACCCCGGACTCTGTTTATTCAGTGCGATGTCTTGTATTGCCTTGGCACATTACATGTGTTTGCATTGTTTCTGGGTTTTCTGATTGTTTGCTGCCTGCCTCGAACTGTGACTGTTTAATGTTTCTGATTGTTACCTATTCCCCATTACACTGTTTGCTGGTATTTTGACCCTTGCCTGTTTCGACCATTCTTATTAAAAAGCTGCAAATGGATCCACATGACTCAGCGTCCTCGTTACAGTTAGGAGTTACATACAATCTAATAATTGTATAGACCCTAAGCCTAATGTTATAGAAATGTTTGTTTTCCCCAATTTCCCCTCAACTTTATAGTTATGGTTTTAAATATATTTTTGTCAGCTGGTCAGACTAGGAAACCAGCTGGCTGACCAGAAGTTGACACCAGAAGCTGACACCAGCATGGCATAGCTAAAATGACAACAAATTGTGTCTTGATACAATAAGTTAAAAACAACATAATAATGGAACACAGCCCATATTTATACTTAAATGCTTCCACATAAGTTCAAGGTAACCTAGCCACAAACACATTTCTGACACAGTCATCATTTTTTGGAGGTTTACAGAGCAAAGGGCCATTACAGAGACAGGTGGGATTTCTCAGGACATCAGTTATATCTGTGCTATTTTTAGTTAGTAGGAACACGCAGGGTATTTATGCAAGGTATTCCAAACAATGACTTACAGCAAATGTTATTGTAAAGAAAAATTCTGTTGCTATGTCCTGCTGCTGACGTTTTAAATGCAAAGTGGGTCTAAAATACAATATCAAACATTTATAGAATAAGTGGGCGGTGTCTTCAGATCATACCCTGAAGAAAGAGACTAATTGCCACAGATTCATTTCATACATTCTGTTTGAAGTTGTGCTGTGTTACAGCAGAGTGGGGTACATCTCATGGCTGAAGCTGGGATACAGGGAAGACAGCACTGGATTGTCATGTTATGTAAGATGCTAAAGAGACCTTGATGTTGGCACATCAGACTTCCCTTGAACTCCATTAGAATTTTAAGGGCTTCACTGACAAATTAAATATAAGGAAGAAGTGCGTAAAGCACTTTCTTCAAGCTATAGGATTTATATTGATGATTTGAGCATTCTTATTACATAAGAATTTATAGGAAAGTATTAGATGGTAATTATTAAGGAAGCAATCCATAACTTTTTGGAACAAAAATTAATTATTGAGCAAGTACAGGTTGGTGATTCAAATGGTCACCGTACCCCAATACGCAACAGCACATTTTTAATTATGATTTATAATTTGAGCTGTTGGCTTCATTTTCACAGAAAATGTATGTTTGACTTAATTTATCTTCGTGGTTATGTTATGGGCTTAAACAGAAAGAAGGTTACTGTATCGGGTATGTGGGTGCTAAGGATGGTGGAGCATTTGTAGCTTGTTCTTGCAGCAATGTAAACTTGTCACACAGTAAGAAATCAGAGAGAGGAAATGAAATAGAAAGGAACAGTTACAGATTGCAGTTTAAAGTTCACACCGGTTTAAAATGACATAGGTCATTCATTAGATAGTTTTGAATGAACTATTCCCTGAAGACAAAAACGTTTGTGATACGACCCTGATCTCACCTGTGACCGTCTGCCTCTCTGCCTGCCAGTGGGATTATGGGTAAAAGTGTCCTATTGTAGGACACAGCAGGGTGGCCAGCATCATGGTTGGAGGGTCGTAGCCCCAAACTGTGCAGTCCTCTTCTCCAGGGGTTACCTGACATGGAACAGATACAGCAGTCTATTAAATGCTCAAACGTTTTATGTAAATCATTAATTAATTAATGAATGCATCATTAATTCATCACACACCTGTTTTAATGGCAACGAGATCTCTGTGCAGTCTGCGCTGTTCTCTGGTCAGTGTGTTTACATGATAATGTTTAGCCTGGTCGAGTCTCTGCAGACCTTCTGCCAATCTGATCTCTGTTCTCCTTTCTTCTCGTCTCTGAGACTCATTATGATAAGTCAACCGGTCACCACGGCGCATATCTGATGATAAATATCAGTATATACATTGGCCCCAAAAAGTATTTGGACAATTAATGAAATCTATCTATAAAATTCTATCATAATTTACTCATGTTTATACCATCCTAAAGGTTTATGACTTTCCTTCTTCAGCCCATCACAATCAGAGTTGTATTAAATAATATCTTGGCTCCAGTGAGTTAATATATGTTTTGTAAAGTAAAGTGATATATCTGTGAGAGAAAAAGATTCATGTTTTGAGTGTATTTAGTGATTGATACGTCATGTTTAAATGTAAACATATCTGTATAAATGAGTACACCCAGCTTGCTGGCACACGAGCTTTATGTCAATAACTTGGAATGTCATTGGTTCTCTCTTGTCTCGCGACTAGTCATCATATGCATTTTGTCAAAACATGCAGTCACGAGACACATGACAGCCAATAAGATGCGTCATTATCAGCATGCCACCATATTTGAATTTATCCCTCTGATCTTTTTGTTTACATGGATACACGACATAACTATCACTAAATAAGCTTAAGATATTAATCTTTTTCTCATAAATATATTGATTTACTTCAGAAGACATGTATTAACACACTGAAGTCATGGGTTACTGATGGGTTACAGTTATCAAAACGATGAACCCTGATCAATGACATTATAAAGCTGGGAAGAGCTTGGGTATTATTTAACATAACTCTGACTGGGATGGCATTAGGATGAATAAAATATGAGTGAGAATTTATATATAATATATACAGGAATAAATATAGGAATGTCATAGTAATTATGTAATAAAATGCCATATTT